>QJNU01000252.1:0-99488 GCA_004154915.1 Monosporascus ibericus
CCCCCCCCCCCCCCTCCCCCCCCCCCCCCCCCCCCCCCCCCCCCCCCCCCCCCGCCCCGCCCCCGGCCGCCCCCGCCCAGATTGAAAAGAAAGATACGAATCGATTATTGGAATATTATACTTACTTCGAATAAAAGGTTAGAAATATAAACGAAAGCCCTGACGAAAACGAAATGCTAGATAAAACATATTTTAACTTACCCAGAAAATTTAACGTTAAAATACGCCGCATTATTTAAGCAAACCTTATTACATACCGGATAACCCAACGACAAAACCATAATGGATCCCTTTTATCGAGGCCTTAAAAAACCAGTTAAAAACGACATAATTCGTTTTAAAAAACCACTTACCTTCGGTGAGTACGTTAATCAGGCAATTAAGATCCATAACTGGTAACACAAACAACGAATGGAAAAGAAAAGATAATATTACTTTAAGCTCGGATATTTAAAAAATAATCAAAAAAGAAAATTATCTTTTATAGCCTACAGAACAATACCAGATCCCATAAAACTAAATACCGTTTAGCAACGTAACCTTTATACCATTAAATATTATAATTATAATAAAATAAGATATAAGGCCTATTAATATAAAGGATTTAAAGAATTACGAGAAAAGATATAAATACCGGTTCCCTAAGAACCCTTCCGAAATAACCAAAGAAATAATAATAAATCAATTAATATAATCAAAGTTAAAAAGGACCAGAATCCCCTTAAAACAATATTATAAAACCTATAGGAAACGAAAAGGTTATTTTAAACAGTTATATAAGAACGACGAGCCCCTACCATAAAACCTACGATAACATAATAGTTAAAATAATACGACGGATAAAAGGAGCTTATAAAAAACAAACGACCTTCCCGTTCCTAATAAAAACGACAACAACAATACGAACATTTGAAAGTAAATGCATAAATTAAGAAATACTAAGGCTAAATAAAATAAAGCCTTATTACTAAAATAACCAGATCGATATAAAAGTTTACATATTATCTATTATAAACGTACCTATTACCTTAAATATATAAAAAATAATAATATATTAAAAAACGGTTTATACGAATATACAACTAAGGATTCGATTTTTATAATTAAACTGGAAAGTATCCTAAAGATTAACGATAATACAAACATTTTAAAACGTACGTTCTTAAAAGGTTTATTAATGTATTACGGTAATAATAAATTGACCTAAAGCAAAAAGTTACCTAAACGAAAGTCCTACATACTATTTCGGACAGTATAATTATAAAACAAAAAAGAATTAAATCCACCGAACAATCATAAAAGCATCCTTAAAAATAATCAACAACTTAAACTTCCGGTTAGCGTTTACGAACGACTCAAATAAACGATAAAAAGATTAAGGATAAAATCCGAAAAAGGAACGAAGAAATGAGATAATACAACGCGCAATTCCAAGCACGACAAAAAGGACAAAAAACCTTAAACCAAAATATATTAACAAAAAAGACTTTTAGATATAAATCCTCCTACTTAAAGTTATACTACGCCGACAGGAAAAATAACTAAACCAACTAGAAGACTTTAACCAACAAAATGAAAAGTATATCAACACGTTAAAAAACGAATTAAAACGCGAAAGCCACCTGTAGAAAAACTAAAGGACAGTAAAACCCAAAAAGGCCAACCAGAGCTTCCCAAAAAGGCTTTAAACGCGACGATAAAAACCGAAAATAACGCTATTACCTTACAAATACGAATTAAAAGATACTAGTTTACCGGATTTATAAATTACAGAATAACAGAAAATAATTATACTATACCGGAAATAATCAACCAACTTAAACTACCATAAAAAGTAAAACTCTATATCGCCGAGAACGCAAAAAATAAAACATTTACGTACGACAATACAAATATTAGTTACGAAATTAATCACCTCAAAATTTTCGTTAAAGGACGAAGCCAAATAATAAATCTTAATATCGTTTACATAAAAGGTTACGATATTCTTTGGAAAACTATAATTATACCAAGACAATCTCTTAATTAATTCAGTAACTAACCAGATAAAGTTCACTTCATACCCCCTTAATAAAAAAAAAGGTTCTAACAATCCATCGAAAATAACGACGAATGCAGGCATAAAAACACGACAAAAGCCGTACCACCCATAAGAATAAGACATAAAAAAGAACAAAGCATCACAAAAGAATACGACCTATTATTATTACCATTAAAATAAAGTTACGAAAAATAAACGATTACTTATAACATTAATCCGTGAAGCCAGAAAGCGTAATTAACGTACCTTTACTATATCACAAATATAAACGATTATTTTAAAAAAACATAAAAAGAAACTATTAAAGTATCATAAATAAAACTATATAATAAGCCTTAAGAATAAAACATTAACTATATTTTATACGATTTATAACCTTAATAAAATAAAATTACTAACATTACGTAAATACCTTAACGTCTCCGACCACTGAACGGACCAAACCAATAAGCGGACCAATTTTGGAAACATTCTAATTACCCAACTTTAATTGCCCATTTTTTAATATTAATAATATAAAACGACTTATTAAAAAAGCGAAAATAAACTTAGCTATTTAAGTTAAAAAACGAAACCCGAAACTTAATTATGCGATACTTAGTTTTATATATAAAGTTACCAAAACGACCTTAAAGGCCCGATATTACGGTAAATACGTTCGAATAGATATTATTTATTTTTTACAGAATTTAACGCTGACCGAAAAAAAATCGATTATTAACCGAATTCTTAACATTAATACGCGAACGTTTTTTATCCGGCTTTAATATATTAAAAATATAGCGAATTTGTTACTTACTTAACGCGTCGAGGTACGCGTTAAGGTTAACTAAGTGCGAAGATTTATACGACGGCAAAAAAAGTTTTAAACGCGTTTAAATCGGAATATTAATTATTAAAAGGTATTATGCGAAACTTTAAAGGCATTCCGTAAATAATTTTAATTTATTCGGGTTATAATCGTAAAATACAGTATCGCAAAAAAAGATATTTATAACTTCGACGAAACGGCTTTTTTAATAAGGTTTTTTATAATATCGGGTATAATAATTATAAGTATTAAGAAACGTAAAAAACCTAGGTAAACGTAATAAAAAAATCGGAAGTAAGTTATAATTATACAAATTATTAATTCGTAAAATTAGGCATTACCGTTATTTATTATCATAACGGGAAAGAATTACCTTGATCTTTGGTATTAAAAATATTAATTATTACCCGATTAAAACTTCGATATAAATTATAATAATTAAATAATAAATAAATTAAGTTTAAAATAAATTTAATACTTTAATAAATATATACGAACGCGTACGAAAAAAACCAAACGTTTCCTTATCTTCGCCGGCTACGAAAATTATTATTTAATCGAATTCGAAAAGTATTACGCGAATAACGGTATTATTAGTTTTTATATGCTTACGTATTTCTTTTATCGGCTTTAATCTTTCGACGTATCTTATTTTTTTATTTTAAAACGTACTTAGTCGTTATATATCGAAAATTTAATACGACGTTATTATACCCATATCGCGAAAGAAAATTTCCTTTTCGGTTTTTATAACACGTTTAAAGTTACTATAACGTCCGATAATATTAAATCCGGCTTTTAAAAAACTGGATTTATTTTATTCGATCCTAATAACGTTTTATCCGACTTAAAAGTTCCCCTAATTATAGTTATACCGACCGTTTTTCCGCTTACTTCCGCCGGTTTTATTTTTTCCTTTTCCGCGAAAACCCTTAAAAATATCCGGGAAATAACGAAATAAGGATATTACTTACAAAAGAAAATTAAAAATTATTAAGGTAGTTCGCTAATAAGAATAATCGAATCGATAAATCTCTTAACGAAAAATAACTTATTACTTTTTCACGAAGTTATTCTTTTTCGGGAAACGACCGCCTAATTATATAAAACGAACCATATTTTAAGCAAACGTTAAAAAACCAAACACAAACGTCTCCAAAAAGGAGGGATACTTACTATACGGGAAGGACAAGCTCTTTTGGCCGAAAAGGAAGGGGGTAGTAAAAAAATGCAGCTAATAACGGCTAAAAGTAGTCGTCGTAAAAGGGTTAAAACGAAGGAACGGAAGTATAACGTTTGCGGCAAGCCCGGATATAATGCGCGTACTTATAAAGAAGCTATAAATACGTTTAGCGAAGAAGAATCCGATTAGTTAGAACTGATTTAATACGTTATAGTTGCTTAATTTGAATTTGTTATCGCAAGGTGTTAAAAAACGGTCCGCTTGCTGGTTTGGTCCGTTTAGTGGTCGGAGACGTTACATATAAGTTTAAAAAAGGTTATATACGACGGTTTGCTTTATCAGCCGGATACCCTATATTCTTTCTACCAGGAAAAAAACGAAAATATATGCCTAGTTATTAACTACAAATAACTAAAAGACATTACGGTCAAAAATAAAAGATTATTCCCCCTAATCAATAAAATAAAAAATGGCTTTTATAAAGCAAATTAATTGATAAACCTAAACCTTAAAAAAAAGTACAACTAAATCCGTATTAAGCTAGAACATAAATGGAAAACAGCCTTTAAAACAAGTACAAACTTTTTGAATATTTTACTATACCTTTCGGACCTACGAATAAACTAAGAACCTTTCAGTAAATAATTAACTATATACTTAAAGAGTACTTAAATATCTTCGTTATTTATTACCTCGACGACATTCTCATCTACTCAAAATATAAAGAGGAATATATAAAACACGTTCATACAATTTTCCAAGCTCTACAGGACGCCAATATATTAATTAATACAGAAAAAAAGCGAGTTTCATATAAGAAAATAGAATTTTTAAGACATATCATCACTTTAAGATATACTAAAAGAAACCTTAAAAGAATTGTTATAATAGAAAAATAAAAGCTCTTACCACGGTTAAAGAAATACAAACCTTCCTCGGATTTGTTAACTATTATAAAGAGTTCATTTAATACTTTAACAAAATAACCATACCGTTATTAAACCTAATAAAAAAAGAAAATAAGTTTCTTTAAATAACAAAAACGGAAACAACTTTTCAAAAACTTAAAAATGCGACTACCAGCGAGCTAACACTAATCATATTGTTACAAGAACAAGGGTTCCTGTCTCTAAGAGACCTACTTGTCAAACCTGGTATAGACCTGTCTCGGGTAAATCCCAGGCAAGAAGGCTTGGCCTTTTTGGTGATCTAAGTAATCTAAGTAATCTAGTACAGATTACCTAGATTACATAAATCCATGATATACTCACGTAAAGGAATAAGGATATATATGAACCAGTTTTTATATAAATAGTACTTATTTAGTTTCGCTTTTTAGTTATTAATTTAAGCGTATAGCTAAAGGTAGCCGCTCTTTATTATATAAAAATCTTTAAATTCTTTAACGAATAAACTTTTAGTGAATTATGTTTCGCTTTATTATTACCGATAAATTAAAACCATTTTTCAGATATTACTTATACTTCCAGGTAGACGTATAATAAGGACGTTATATTTTAATAATTCCTTAATTAATAGCCGACGGATAATTCGAAACCTAGTTATGTATAAGCTTCTTTAAATTTAGTAAAAACGATATTATAAAACGACGTTCAGAAGACAAATAGTATACTTGATTTCCGTTAGAAGTTAATAAGGAATTAATAACTAAATTAAATAATTTGCCTTTTATTAAAGAGGTTCTTTAATTAATTAATTATATTATGCCTTTTATAACCCGAAGTAAGGGAAACCCTTTTTCCTTTTAAACCTAGCATTTAATCCCGGCGTTAAAGGATATTATTGAGATTTAGGGAGATTCGGAAAAGAAAAAAGAATTAAAAGTTTAGAAACCTTAAAGCTTAAAGGGGAAAAAAAGAGAACTTTCCCTTAAAAAGAAAATAAAAATCCTGTTACGCAAAATCAAAACTCTGAAAAAGGATAGAAAAGAGAGATCTTAACCCTCTAGAAAGAGGATAGATTAATTTATTTACGGAATAAAGGAAAAAACCTTAATATCCTTATTATTAGGCCTTAATCGATACCGCGAAATTATTATCCTACCTTTTAGTTACGACGGAATGCCGGAAATTAAGGGCTATAAGTTAATTATTTTAAATCTTTATGACAGAACTATAAACGTAAAGAGGTCTTTCGTTTAAGCTAAGATTTACCTTAAGTTTTACTAAAGCTTTTTGACGGAATATTATTAGAAGGTAATACCCAGTTTTTAGCTATTTGTTAGACGAATTCTCCTATAATTCGAATTAATTATAAAGGATTATTTAGAAACTTATCCCGAAAAATCCTGAAATATTATTAATTATATCTTTACCGATTACCAACACTTTAAAGTTCGAATACGAGTTATATTTGAAAATTTAAAGAAGGAATAATACGCCATAAGATTATTACATTTCTTTTACTAAATTAAATTAGTTACAAAATATAGGCTAAAATTTAACCGTTTGGCCGTAACTTTCAATTTACCAAAAAGCGCGTTACTTTATTCTTTTTATGATAGCTTAGAACTTTAAGTTAAGGACGAAATATATATGGTACCTAAAATAAAATCGTTTAAGGAATATACCGATAAGGTAATTATTACCGACCGACGTACATTTAACCGGTACCTTAAAAAAAAGATCAATAAACGAAATGATAACAAAAACTTTACTAACCGAATTAAAAAGGTTAACGGTAAGCTTTAAAAGGAAGTAAGTACCGCTTCGAAGGAGCTTAAAATGTTAAATCCGACATAAAATATTTTGACTCTAACAAAAAGGGATATTTTAAAAACGAATATCGGTTTTCCGCTAAAAGGAATTCCAGAAGAGGAGAAATTTCTTAACCGCAGAAAAAGGTTAAAGCGGCTAAATAAAAAACCAATAATAAGGCAAAAAAGGAAAGGAAAAAAGTTAGGGCGATTTCCTTGCAGCTAAAATTCATTGTTGCCATCATTATCCAGATCTAGAACAACATTCCAGAAGACGGAAATTATCTTATTTGCTAGGAATTTAAGGTTGAATCCTATAAGTATTATCCCGGATAAACGGCCTTCAAAATAGCTATAAAGTTAGAATACCTTTATTATTTTGATACATTTCGGTATAACATGTATAACAAAAATGGTCAATTCTAACCTAACGGTAATAACCATAGATAGTTATCCTCGAAGCTTTACGAACTTTCTAAATGTACGGTATATATTAAACCCTAAAACAATTAGTCTAAGTTATTATATTTTACCGCTTATTACCTTCACGGTTATCTTGTTGATCTTAAAGCAAAAAAAGATAATGACTTTTAGCCTGGATAAAACGAAGAAATATCTGCTGAACCAGATAATAAATGTAAATGTATAGAAACTTCTTAATAACCAAAGTACCCCAGGTTTTGTTAATTATATTTCGAATTATAATAAAATTAAAAGGCTAACGTCTCACACATATAAGCGAATCACACATATAAGCGAAGCACTTTTCTAACCTTCCGCAGCAACAAATTCAAATAACACAACCATAACATACTAAATCAATTCAAATTAAATCGGATTTTTCTTCGCTAGACGTATTTACAGCTTTTTCATAAGTACGGGCATTATGTCCGGGCTTGCTGCAAACGCAATACTTCCGTTCCTTCGTCTTAACCCTTTTGCGACGATTGCCTTTAGCCGCTATTGGCTGAATTCTTTTACCACCCTCTTCCTTCTTGGCCAGAAGAACTTATCCTTTTTATATAATAAGTATTCCTCCTTTTTAAAAACGTTTACATTTGGTTTTCCGACGTTTGCTTAAGATATGGTTCGTTTCGCGTAATTAAACGGTTTTTTTTTTTCGAAGAGAAGCGGCTTTATATAAAGAAAACATACAACTTCTTGTTATAAAATTAGCCGATTTAATTATTCTTCTCGAAAAGTTACCTTAGTAATTTTTAATTTTCCTTTATAAATAACGTCTTTATTTTGTTAGTTTCAGGATATTTTTAAGGGTTTTTGCGGGCGGGGAAATAAAACTAGCAAAAGTAAAAGGGGAGACGGTCGGTATAGGTACAACTAAAGGAATTTCCAAATCGGATAAAACGTTATTAAGATCGAATGGAACAAATCCAGCTTTTTAAAAGCCGGATTTAATATTATCGGACGTTATAGCAGCTTTAAACGCGTTATGGAAGTTAAAAAGGAAATCTTTTTTCGCGATATAGGTATAATAATGTCGTATTAAATTTTCGATATATAACGACTAAACGCGTTTGAAAACAGAAAAGTAGGATACGTCGAAAGGTTAAAGGCGATAGGAAAAATAAAAAAATATGTAAAACGTAATAATACCATTATTCGCGTAATACTTTTGCAGGTTTATCGAATAATAGCTTTCGTGGCCGTTAAAAATAAGGAAACGTTTGGTTCTTTTTATCCGCGTTCGAATATGTTTGTTAAAATATTAAACCCATTTTAAACTTAATCCGTTTATTATCCAGCTATTATCATTAATACCGACCTTTTAATCAGTTAATAATAAGTTATCGAGATATTAAAAGTTAAGGTGGATTTTCCTTACCAAAATAATAAATGGCGGTAAAGCCTAAACTTGCGAATTAATAGTTTGTATAACTATAACCCATTCTTAATTCCCTTATTATGCTTGTTTAGGTTTTCCACGTTTTTTAATATTTGTAATTACCATACCCAATGCTATAAAAAACCCCATCAAAAAGCCCGTTTCGTCGAAGTTTTAAATATCCTTTTTTACGATACCGTACTTTACGATTATAGCCCGAATAAGCTTAAATTACCTACGAAATATTTCTGGATCTTCGCATAGTACCTTTTAATAATCGATCTTTCGATTTAAACGCGTTTAAAGTTTTTTTTTGCCGTTTAACAAAGTTCGACGCTCAGTTAACTTCGACGCGTTCTACGACGCGCTGGGTAAGCAGTATATTAGCTATATCTTTAACGTACTAAAGCCGGACAAAAAACGTTCGCGTATCTAGGTCGAAGGTTCGGTCGATAATCGATTTTTTTTCGGTCGGTATTAACTTTTCAAAAAAAGGGATAATATCGGTTCGGCCGTATCTACGGTTAAAACGGTATATTAAGGTAAAATATGGAACTTAATAAATAAAACCAAGCTTTTTATAACTAAGTTTTGGGTTTCGTTTTTTAGCCTGAAAGGTTAAGTTCATTTTTGCTTCTTTTGTAAGGCGTTCCATAATATTGGTATTAAGAAATGGACCATTGAGGAGAGGTAGTTAGAATGGCTAAAAAAGTGATTTGCTTATATGTGTGATTCGCTCATATGTGTGAGACGTTATATTATAAGGATGTTTATGTTACTCTACGATGCTTTATATCTAATGCGAATTTCTAGATATGGGAATACTTTTTTCGGAGATCCCTACCTTTAATTCCATAACATGAAGGATGTAAGATCAAAAGTTGAGTTTAAACAAAACAATTATCTTTGAATGCCAGTTCGGCACAAAAGAAAATGGTATAAATGTATAAATGATTATTGTACTAAGCACGCTGTAGAAAAAGCCCGAGAATGAAAACCCCTCCTCGTAAGTAAATTATATTAGCCAAAAAACGTTAAAGGCTTTCGAAAGTAAGATATTAAACAGCTCCAGCTTACAAAACCTTATTTGAAACGGCGAAAGGATTACGTACTTAAATAAAGATCCCCCTTCGCTATAAAAACAAGATATTTAAAGTTATGATCGATTTAAAAGCCGAACGTAACTTTATCTCTTTCGTGGCCGCAGAAAAGCGTTGAGTTCCCTGGAAATACAAATTAAAGTTTTATAAGTTACATATAGTAAACAGAAACTTATTTAAGTATAAAAATAAACGGGTTTTCCGAAAAACTGAAAAGTTTCCCCTTTGGACTTAAGGATACTAAAAACGAATTTCGTTAGATATTACCGACATTTCTAGACCTGACATTATCTTGGGAATGCCATAGCTCAGGTCCAGTAATCCATATATCGACTGGAAACGCCAAACGCTTTCTTAGGAAAGCAAGAGAAAGCTACTTCAGGGAAAGGATTAAGAAGTCTGCTATATTATTAAAGAAGTACAAGTGCTAGACCAAGCTAAAACGGTACCACCTAAATATCAAAAGTTTAAAAGATTGTTTAAAGATAGAAAAGATTACGAATTTACCATTATATAGTTAGTAGGATTCCCGAATACCTATTAAAGAAGGATATTACTTTAAACTTTATAAAATGTACCATATAAACCTTAAAAGTTAAAGGCCTTCTGGAAAATTATTTAACTTGATTTAAAAAAAGGATATACTCGATTTTTTAACTTTCCTGCTGGATACTTCGGCCTTATAGTATTAAAAAGCAAAGATAAAAAGTAAAAGATTAACGAAAAACGAGATTTGGTTTTTAAAAGAATAATCGATTATAAATAGTTAAATGATATTAAGATTAAAAATGGATACCACTTAAATTTTATAAACATATTAAAGGAAAACGTTAGTAAAGTTAAATGGTTTATTATATTTAATTTTCGAAACGGTTATTCCCGTATTAAAATAGCTAAAGGAGAAGAATGAGAAACGGCATTTAGAACGAGATACGGACTTTAAGAATACCGGGTAATGCTTCTGGAAATTATTAATGTTTCCGCCACTTTTTAACGATTAATTATAACTACTTTACGAAAAGTTTGAAATAAATTCGTATTCGTTTACATCGATAATATCCTTATTTATTCCGAAACTTTGGAGGAATATAAGAAGTATGTTATTTAAATATTTAAGACCTTGGATAAGGTAAATATCCGAGTTAACCTAGCTAAAAGCGTCTGGTATATGTAGAAGCTAAATGTTTTAGGATATATACCTACCCTCAGCTAAATTTAGATTTAACGTTTTAAGATAAAAGCAGTTAAGAATTAGCCTATCTTTAACAAAATAACCGTTACCGATATGCGATAGATTTTAAGATTTACGGGTTATATATAAAGCTTGTTTAAGAGATATAGAGATATAATTAAATTATTAACGAGATTTATTACTAAAAAGTACATTAAAAAAAGTTTAAGTTTTTAAAGAATACGAAAAAGGCATTTTAAATCTTAAAGGATATAATTATTAATAAACCCATAATAAGATTACTTAATATAAATAAAAAGCAGCGTTTAAAAACGGACGCCTTAGATGCCGTATTAAATGCCGTCCTGGAATAATTAAAGGATAACGGCAAATGGCACCTAGTGGCCTATTATTCGAAGGAATTCTGAGATACAAAACTTAAATACCTAATTTATAACAAAAAGCTATTAATAACTATTAACGTATTTTCTCTAAAAAAAAGAAATAGAAGCTTTTTCTAACTGAATTAAAGAACTTTTCGATATTTACTTCGATCATAAAAGCTTTGCCCGATTTACAAAGACATAAAAACTTAATAAACGATATAAAATCTAAATAATTTTCTTGTTAAGATTTAACTTTTAAATATACCATATTAAGAGCAAATAGGATATTTAGACGAATATTCTTAGTCGCAAAGGCGATTATAATCCTAAAGTTCCTAAACGAAGTATGTAAATGTTATAATATAATAAGGTTCGCATGATATAATTATGCGAGATTTCAAGGAAATTAATTCCCGAACTTTTAATGCGGTTTCGGAGTTTTTACGATACGAAAAAAAAGAAAGAGGTTTGATAGTTAAAAGGAGAGCCAGAAAACTAGCTATTATACCGTAATAAGATTTATCTTCCTAAGGATTAATGAGAATAATTCGTAAAGGAATTTTACGAAAGTTTATTATATGAATATTAAGGAATTTTCAAAATTATTCGACGACTATAGGAAAAGTATGGCTTTCTAGAATTACGTCGAGTAATTAAAAAGGTTGTTGAAAATTGTAACATTTATAATAAAGCCAAGGTAGTACGTTATAAGCTTTACGGATTGTTATAACTTACCGACATTCTTAATAAAGCATAAAATACCAGAGCTTAAGATTTTTTACTAATCCTTTTGTATCCAAAAACCCGATTACTGGAATCGAATATAACGGAGTCTGGGTAATCGTTAATAGATTTACTAAATATGGATATTTCCTACCTTTTAAAGGAATTACGACGGCAAAATACCTGGCCTATACTTTTATTTAATATTACCTCGATAAGTACGAACTAGCAAAAAAGATCGTTTTTAATCCGGATAAACTTTTTACTTTTAAATTTAGCATTAGCTTTTTCAAATAAATAAGTATTAAGCGTAAGTTTTCGATAATTTATTACCACTAAATAAATAGTTAAATGGAACGGCTAAACTAAACTTTAAAATAATATTTTCGAAGTTACGTTAACTACTAACTAAATAATACGGTAAATTTGTTACTATTAATACAAAAAACTTATAATACGTTTATTAACGAAAATATAGGCATATCTTCCTACATAGTTATATACGGACATAAGGTAGTAATTTAACGACCAGAGCAATCGGTGCGTAAGGTTCTTGCAATTATTATGATAACTTTTTAAATAGAAATAATAGTAACGGAAATTCAAACGATATAATCTTAACTACGAACCGAATTACAGTTTCTCCAGCAAAGAGTAGCCCAGTACTATAACAAGAAAAGAAATTAAAGGATTAATTCTAATGAAAAAGAAAACAAGATTTACTTATTACGTTAAAAATAGAATGCAACGGCGAATATCATATAAATTAAAACCAAAAGATTTCGCGATAAGCTCGGGTTTAAAAAGCTTAGGCCGTTTAAAATTACTAGAGTTATTTCGAAAAAACTAATTAGCGATTATTATTACCTAAAATAATAAAAGTATACCTTATTTTCCATATTTTTTTATTTGAATCAGCACTTAAGAATATCCCGCTAGAAACAAATCTGGAAATCGAAAAAGACGATAACGAATACGAAATCGAAAGGATATTAAATTCTAAAATAGTTAAAAATAAAATCCAGTAGTTAATTAAGTAAGAAAGATACTTATACGAAAAAAACATTTAGGAACCATTTAGCTACTTAACGAATGCGATGAACCTGGTTAAAACGTTTTACCGGCAAAATCTTAACCAACCGTTTTTAACGCAGTCAAGGTCGCAGGCGATAAAGGTCCCCCGCTTAAATCCAAACTTGCGGCGTTCCAGTTAAAAGAAATAAACGCCTCCATAATGGCGTTTATCTCGGAAACAAATTGCGCTTATTTTACCTTCATATGACGTTACTTTTCTTCCAATTTTTCTTGACTTTTTAATTAATTTAATTTATAACTCTTTTTTAAAATAGCTATAACCTTTTTCTTAAAACTTCCTATTAAAGGTGTAAACGCTTTATCCGCTTAATAACCTCTTTTATCCTTTTTTCGATAGCCTTTTAATATGCAACCAAGGTATCCTCCGCCTTTCGTTACTCTTTTTTAAACGGTCGTGCATTTCGCCCAACTTCGTTGATAAGTTGATAATCAGGACGTTATAAGCTAAACGTTATCGACGGATGTAATAATCGTAACTCGAAATATCCGGAACGAAAGAATAATCGGTTTCGCCCAAACGAATACAATTAAAACAAGAAAAAGCCTTAATATCAAACCTTTTAATCGAATTAATTGGAACGTTGCGAAAATTACGTTAATTTAAATAAGGTCTTCTTTTCTCTTTTTGAATACGGCCTATCATAATGTAAATCAATTAACGCATCTTTAAAAACTCCCTTTAATAAAAAGTGGCCACCTACGGTTCTTATCTTGATGACAAAAATCCTTAAAAAAGGGAAATAATGTTATAAAAATAAAGGCTCCTGTCTTTAAAAAACCTACTTGTCAGGCCTAATATGGACCTATCTCGGTTAAATTACGGATAAAAAGGTTTAACCTTTTTAATAATCTAAATAATCTAAGTAATCTGGTCCAGATTATATAAATTACAGAGGTCCATAACATCCTTACTTTCAGGAATAAGAATATATATAAACCAGTTTTTTATATAAATAGCACCTACTTAGTTTCGCTCTTTAGCTATCAATCTAAAACTACAGCAAAAGACAGCCGTTCTCTACTATAGGAAAGTTCTTTAAACCTTTTTAAGGAACATACTCATAGTAAATCATTCCTTGCCCTATTATTACCTGCAAATGAAAACCCCTTTTCAGATACTGCTCATGCCTCCAGCTGGACGTATAACAGGTTCGTTACACATATACAACTCAAACCACCTAATTAAACTTAAAATCGACGCTTTAAATTACGCTTTAAACGTAATAACCAGATACCGCAACAATTAAGGCAATTTATACCTTATCGTCTTTTACTTTTATAAATTAAAAAAAGCAAAATTAAATTATAACATTCCCGATAAAAGATTTATAGTCATTATTAAAGTTTTTCGAAAATTTAAACATTATCTTAAAAAGGGCTTTACAAAGTTAAAATATATACAAATTATAAAAACTTGATTCGCTTCACCACCACCAAAAAGTTAATAGGACAATAATTACGCTACGCTAAAGAATTAACAAAATACGACTTTATTATTACCTATTAAAGAGAATTAAAAGAAAAGGGCAAAACAAACGTATTTAATCGAAAACCAAACCTTGAAACAAAGTAATTAAAGTTAAGCACCAAATCTTCGAACTTACGCTAAAACCAGACTTACAACCACGATAAATAATAACGATTAAAGTAACACCCCTTAATATACACCAAAAAAATCTAAAACTTTAATAAAAACTTACCTAAAACTAAAATATAAAAAGAATATAAATCTCCGAAAAATATAAGGAAATACTAATACGAAATATATACGAACATCAGTTACATAAACACCTAAAAATCGGCAAAACCTTAAAACGATTACAACGTACTTACCACTTCCCTAAAATAAAATCAATTAATTAAAAAAGTACAACAACGATACTATATATGTAACAAGGTAAAAACTCGACGATATAAATCATATGGAAAACTATAACTACTACTAATCGTAAAACGACAATAAAATTCAATTGCTTTCAACTTTATCAACACATTCACACTATCAAAAAACCCAGCTACAGGCCTACATTATAACAGCAGATATATAATAGTTAACAAATGCACTAAATTTTATTATTTCCTACTATACAACGAAAATATAAATACAAAGTAACTAACATACGTCTTTTTAAGATACATCTTAAAAATATACTGATTATTAACGGAAAATATTTTAAATAAAATAATAATATTTACTTCAAAACTTTAACAGGAACTTATAATACAGCTAGGCCTAAATTATAAGTTATCCAGCGCTTTCAGGCCTTAAACAAACGAATAAATAAAAAGAATCAACCAAATACCAGAAACCTACCTCCGATATTACATTAATTACGAACAAAATAATTAAATTCAGAAACTACTTATTGCCCTACTAACCTACAATACTAATTATTATAAAAGCACTAAAACAAATCTAACAAACGCCAATTTTAGTTTCACATTAAAAGTCTATAAGAATATACGAAAAGAACCTACCAACGTTAAAGCAATCTTAACAGTAAAACAACTGTAACAATTACACGTAAAAATAAAAAATAAAAACTTAAATTCGTACGTAACTAAATAAAAGAATATTATAAGCAAAGGAAGTTGAAAGAAACCAACCTTTCAGAAAAAAAGGTAATCTACCTAACCACCAAAAACATCTAAACCAAGCGAGCAAACAAAAAGCTCGACTTTAAATATTTCGGCATATATAAAATTACTAAAAGAATCTTAAAAAACAATTATTAATTAAAACTACAATCAAAAATCAAACTCCATCCAATTTTTCATATTTCCTTACTCAAGCTAACAACAAATATCATTAGAGTTAATAGATGGTATAAAAAGGAAATATGTAATGCACTAACATATAGAGCAAAAAAAGTCCTGAACGTAAGCAAAAAAAGAACCGGACTTACTTAATGCCTAATTAAATAAAAAGAATTACCTAAACTTCGAAAACGCCTAAAAACCCGCTAAAAACCTTACAAATACTTAGCGCCGGCGGGAAAACATTTACTAATAATACCGGAAACATTTAAACTAACTTCCTAATCTAAATCCGCTAAAATGAATTAATTAATAACCTTTAAATCAAACCGATTAACAACTGCCGCAACCTAAACGGCCTAAACGGCGGCCTTCACCTTAACCTTTTACTACTCCTTTAATTTATCTAACGATTATAACCCACGATTAATTATTTTAATCCCTTTTATACGAAAAAAAACTCTTATTATTAACGCAACTATTAAAAACGAAAAATGGCCTCATTTATATCTCGCTAGGACTAAAAAGATCGCTCCATAACAAAGGCCTTCTCACGTTTCAAGCGATCTTTTTTCCGCGAAATATTACGTAAAAAATTAATCGGAATACCCGAACCATTATAATCTCGTTAATAAAGGACGCAACTTTAATAACGAACTACGTTTTCTACCATAACATATTTTTCTTTTCGTATAAAATACGCAAAATAAAGCATAACTTCGAAACCAAAAGCTTAAATACCGAAGGATATTTTCTCACGCTCCTTTTTCTAATCGGAACGCTACCGTAATTTATCAACTTTCTTAATAATTCGCCTAGGCATAATAAGTACGATAAAAAAAAGAAAAAAGACTTACCAGGTTTCAAAATCTTTAGGACAAAAATCCTGGAAAAGAAATCGTATTAGGAACCAATACCTCACGAACTTAGGCAGGCGGTCGGGACAAAACCCGAATAATTACCGGCCAGGCTTACGTAAAATAATTCCGAAAGAATAAACGGATCTAAAAGGATCTATGTATTTAAATAATATAAATCCGAAAGGACCCCCGCATTTATAGGAATCCAATTCACTTATACGGTACGGATCCCAATAAATTCCCAGATTTAAACGGGTTTAACGTTATAATATATACTCTTATTACCCTTTCTAATTTAAATAAATTACTAGCTTATAATATAACTTAATTACTTAGATTACCTTTAATATTTTACTATTACCAAACGTAATTAATGCATACCTTATTGCTTAATTTTCTACGACATTAATGCTAGCATAAACCGTATGACTTAGGTTTAATAGTTGGTTAAACCTCTTAGCCGTTCTATTCTTATCTGGTACGTCAAGCTATATTTTAATAATAATATTTAATATATTTTTATACTCATAATAGCGACAGTATAATTCGCGTCTTTATTGATTTATTAAAGGACTTAGAAATTGAATTTACTTTAAAGATAAATTCTAATTTAAAACGTACTGGTTTAACAGTTAGCTTTTTTTCTAATCTTTATTAAAACTATTCATAACTTAAGAAAGTTAGAAGCCCCGGTACAAAGATTTACTTAAAGATATTATGCTGTTAAATAACGACGTAACTAATTAAATTATATATTAAAAAGATTATATAATTAAAGCGATTAATCAAATACGTTCTTTGAGAAGATTTCTTAAAATAATTAGCGAAATAAATAAATTTACAGCTAAAGCTTTAAGATATGTACTTCCTAGAATGGAAAGTATTATGGTTCTCTCAAAGAAAACAGGATTAATGATATTACGACATAGATTTTAGAATGAATATTAGTGAGAATTAAAAAAGTATTTTTACTTGAAAAGAAAACGAGCGAAAGTAATAAGTCAAATTAACTTAGTCTATCGAAATATACGAAAGCAAACCCTTAAATAAAAGCTTATAATTTAATTAAAAATTTAAGAAAGAAAGCGTAAGATAATACAAGATTATAGCTTAAGAAATAATATCCAACTCGAAAAACTAATGTAACGGTTATATAAATTAATAACTTGTATATAACCGAATTTTAATACGGAAACTTGAATAATATCTTGTTATATAAGAAGAGAAATTAGAGTTAATAGCTTTATAATAAATTATTTTAAGATAATGCAAGGTTAATATAAGTTAATGCCTTATTTTCCAGGCTCAGCTAAATGTGTAGGAAGTTATTCCACGATGTAATTTCCACGATAGATATTATACTTAGTATCTTCGAACACGATAACTAATTAATAGCTTTTACGGTTAGGATAAATTGTATACTTTAATCTTATAAACCCTTACTTTAACGCCGACTGCTGGGCCCCTATAAGCACGCAATTTCTCGATTAACATCGGCTTAAAAAGCTTATATACGTAATTGCTAACAAGCTCTAAGTTTAATAAGGCTTATAGCCGCTAGCTTTACGGTTTTATAAGGTTAATATAATTTAAGAAATATTAAGGTTTAGGCGGTAAAGTTTAAATATAAACTCTAAAGGTAAACCTTAAAAATAAACCTTAATAATAAACCTTAACCATAAACTTTACAAATAAACTTTAATTACGTATAAAACATTTTCGTAATTTTCGTTAATTTTATACTTTAATCATTTTTACGTTCTTTTCTTAAATTACTTACTAATTAAAATATTATATTACGCATTTCCGAATATGTAATATCGATATTCCGAAATAAAATGCTTTTTATAAAATTTATTTTTCTCCGTAAAAGAGACGTGACCGTGTAAACAAAATTAGATAAAATAATAAATTACTAGCTTAATTCCTAGGCTTTATTAAACATATCCCTGTCGCAGACTGCCTTATCCCGCTCCTATCGATATCGATTCTTGTCCGAATTCTGGAGGTTCTTCGTAATTCGGAACAGCCGGGCAAATTATCGCTCGTAATTCTCTAGCTTAGATTATTATAAAATCAGAACTTCGAAGTTCTGAAGCCCGTTATTATCTTTCCCTTCTGGTTTTGTTAATAGTTTCTTTATAATTTTCATATTTTCGGTGTAATTCATTTAACGATCGATTACTATCACTTTCGAAAGATAAATCGGATCCGAAAATTAAAAACCGAAATTAATTTATTTAAGAAAGATTTTTTAAATCGATAATAATATCGATAGCTTTAGTTGGTCCGGTAACTTTATAAAGATTATATACCAGGAAAAAATTGGTTTTATAAAAAGCCTTTTATTTCGGAATACCGGTATCGCATATTCGAAATTGCGCTGCATGATATCTTGATTAATACGTAACTTAAAAAGGTGTCGTAAGAACTATGGAGATTAGTAAAAGCTGCAAAAGCCTTTTATGCGCAATTAAGGGTTACCTTTAGGGTTTATCTTTAAGGTTTATCGTTAAGGTTTACCGCGTAAAGCTTAAAATCTTCGAAGTTATATTAACCCTGCCGAACCGTAGCCAGCGGGCATAAGGTTCATTAAGGTCGAAGCTTGTTAATAACCACGTATAAGAACCTCCTAAGCCGATATCAGTCGAAAAATTGCATACTTACGGCGGCCCAGCAGTCGACGTTAAAGTAAGGCTTTATAGGACTAAGGTATATAATCTATCATAACCGTAAAGACTATTAATAAATTATCATGTTCGAAGATACTGAGTATAATATTTATCGTGAAAATTATATAGTAAAATGGTTTTCTGTATATTTGGCTAAGCCTGGAACATAAAGCTCTAACCTATATCAATATTGCATAAAGATTATTTTATTCCCGGTATATAATCCTTATAAAGTTGTCTGACGAACTAAAGCTATCGATATTACTATCGATTTAAAAAAAAAAACCCTTTTTTTAAATAAATGAATTTCGGCTTCAAATTTTCAAATACGATTTACTTCGAGAAAGTCTCTATAATTCATTTTTCACAGAAACTATACTCGAAAATATAAAAGTTTCAAAAGTATTAACAAAATTAAAAAGGGAAAATAATAATAGACCTTAAAGTTTTAAAGTTCAGATTTTAGAAAGATATAACTTAAAAAATTACGATTGATAATTTGCTCGGCTGCTCCAGATTACGAAAACTCTCTAAAATGCGGATGAGAATCGACGTAGATAAAAGTAGAATAAGGCAGTTGAAAGTTGCCTTAATGTAAGACGCCTGCGAGAGGGATAGGCTTAGTAAAGCCTAGAAATTAAGGTGATAATCTATTATTTATCTAATTTTATCTGCACGGTCACGTCTTCTCCAGAGACAAATTAAATACTATAATATCGGAAATATTATTTAAAGTTTAATGATATTACTATATAAAGACTTATAATGTATAACAGCCAGTCGGTTTAATTAGTTATTAGATTTAGTTATACGGTGTATAGTAATAATAGAATCTTTTAAAAAAAAAGTAATGGGGTGTATAATAATTACATTTAATAATAATAAATTATTAAAAGTAATTTAAATAATCAAGTTACATTATAGGCTAGGAATTTAAATAAGTTATATAAAATAATAAAAGTTTATATTACAACTTAGATCCTTTTAAATTATTAAATCCCCTTAAATCTATATTTATTAAATATCAAAAGTTCTCATAGATAAAAAGATCCTTTTAAATTCATATTATATGTGTTATGACCTAGCGGTCTTGGCCGCAACACACAGTCCGACCTCTAAGACTTCAGCCCCGACCTAAGCTCAAATATCACGAAACCAGTTTAAAAGGCTTAACAGCCCTTATTAACCTAAGGGTCTTAAGCCAGCCGAGCTCCGAAAGGGCTTAAAGGGATTCAAAGGGACTTAACTAACAAAAGGGTTTAAGCCGCTTAAGCACCTTTAGCCAAAATAAGGATATATACGTTCGTTATTACCATAGCTTAAATAGATTACCAGCTTATAATATAACTTGATTACCCAGATTACCTTTAATAATTTGCTATTACCAAACGTAATTATTAAATACCTTATTACTTAATTTCTTACGATATTACTGCTAACATAAACCGTGCGACTAGGTTTAATAATTAGTTAAACACTTTAACCGTTATACGTTATAAACTTTTATTCAGCAATATTGTTAAACTTTAAGTAATACTTTTGATATTATATCGTTTAGTAAGCAGCCTGTCCTTAACGGAACCTTTTAGATCCCCGAAGATAATATCATAAATTCCAATAATAAAAAGATTCGACCCAATCTTTTTCAGGAAAAAGCCTTACGCCGACTTAACTAACTAACTAATACGGTTACGCAGCTTATTAATAATAAGATCGAGCTTACTAATACTCTTAAAAAACCCGTAACCAACTGGAAATCCAGTAAATCGAACTAGAAAGATAAGCGAATATAGAACAAACCGATTAACCGGACCAACCAGCCTAACCGGTACAACCTGTTTAGATAATCTACGGCAAAAAGTCCGGAAAAGTTTTGAAACCTACTAAGCCTACCCCTTGTAATGGAACCACTACCAAGCTATAATAGTTCCTTACCGAATATCGTGCTTATTTCGAATACTTCCCGATTAAACTTATAACGCTTACCTTTCGAATTTAATTCGCTATAGGATAGTTAACCGGAAACGCGGTTACTTGGGTTAAGCCTACCTTTCGTAAGTAAATTACCAAACCTCCCTAATAAAGGTTTACAAAAACTATCGTTATTTATGACAATTACGAAAGATTTAAAAAGAAATTAAAAAAAGCTTTCGGAATAGTAAACGAAAAAACTAAAATTAAAAAACAAATTAAGGATTTAAAATAAAAAAGATCAACTTTCAAATACGGCAATTCCTTTATTTAACTAGTTTCGAAAACCAATTGGGGATAAAAAGTACTAATAGTTACATTTTTTGACGGCCTCAAAAAAGAGGTATAAAAAGAATTATTTAAAGATAAACGTCCCGAAAAGTTGGTGGATTATATCGCCATAACAGTTAAAATCGACGACCAACAGTACGCCTAAAGAATTCGACATTTTAAGGACCGGCAAAATAATAAACCAAGGCATTCCCTTAATACCAGCACGTTACGAGGAACGAACATATTTTATAAGACAGTACCAGGACCTATAAAATTAGGCGTAATTTAATAACGCGACCCGCGTATTATCAAATGCTTTAACTATAACAAAATAAAACATAAGGCCTTTTAATGTAAGGCACCTAAGAAGTTACGACAGAATACCTGGATACCGGTTCCTTAAGGACCTTTTCGAAATAACCAAGGAAACGATAATAAGTTAATTAACATAATCAGGATCAGGGACGACCATGACCCCCTTAAAAAAAGTATAACAAAATTTACAAAAGGTAAAAAAGGTATCCTAAATAGCTATTGAGGAATAACGAGCCCCTATTACAGGACCTATAATAATCTAATAATTAAAGGAATAAGACGGATGGAAAAAACCTTTAAAAGATAAACTATTTTCCCGTTCCTAGAAAAAACGGGGATAGCGGTACGAATAGTTGGAACTAAACGTATGGATCAAGAAATACCTAAGTTAAAACGAAAACCTGTTACCAGGATAGCCGGACCGGCACGGGAAATTTCATGTTATTTAATATAAACGCATTTATTACCCCAGACATATGGAAGGAAAACGGTATATCGAAAAACGACTTATACGAATATATAACCAGGGATTCGACTTCATAATTAAACCGGAAAGAACCTGAGGGACTAACGATAATACAAATACCTAAAGGTATTGGCCTTAAAAAACACCGTTAACATTATCATAGCAGCGACAAATTGGCCTGAAAAAAGAAGTTACCTTAACGAAAACCCTATATACCATTTTGAATGGTACGATTATAAGGTAAGAAAAGAATAAATCCATTAAATAATTATAAAGGCATTATTGGAAGTTATTAACAACTTACACTTCCGTTTAACCATTATAAAGAACCTAAAAAAACGACAAGAAATTAAAGTCGAAATAAAAAAGAAAAACGAAAATATAAGGTAATACGACGCCTAATTCCAAGCATGATGAGAAGAATAGGAAGACCCCAAACGAGAATACATTAGCAAAGAAGATTTCCAAACATAAATCCTCTTACTTAAGGCTACTTTACGCCGATAGGAGGGATAGCTAAAATAATTGCAGGCCCTTAACGTACAGAACTAGAAGCGTATTAAGGTGTTAAGGGACGAATTAAAAGACGGACGCCACCTATAGGAAAGCCGTACGATGGTAAAATTCAGAAAAGCTAGCAAGTGTTTCTTAGAAGGGCTTTAAATACGACGATAAAAGCTAAAAACGACCATATTACCTTATAAATACGAATTGGAACATCTTGGTTTACCGTATTTATGGATTACGGAATAACGGAAGGTAATTACATTACGCCGAATATAGTTAACCAATTTCGATTACCATAAAAGGAAAAGATGGAACCTTACATCGCCGAGAACGTAAAAGGTTAGGTATTTACTTACGATAACGAAAAGATTAGCTGCAAAATGAATTACCTCAAGATTTTCGTTAACGGACGAAACCAAATAACAGATTTCGATATCGTTCCGATAGGGAATTACGACATGATTTTCGGAAAACCATGGCTGCATTAGTATAACCCCTTAATTACTGAGATAATTAGCCAGGTAAAGTTCGATTTATTTCCTTTTAATAAAAAGAAGCAAGAAAAGAAAAGATTTTAATATGCGATCGAAGATAGCGACGAATATAGGCATAAGGATACGACAAAAACCTTGCTATCTACAGGAAGAAGATAAAAAAAGAATAAGGGTACCATAAAGAAATATAAGGTATTATCGCTACCATTAAAACAAAGTTACGAGAGATAAATAATTACGTACAGCATTAACTTATAAATGCAGAAGTTATAATTAATATACTTGCATAATATTATAAATATAAACGACTATTTCGAAAGGAACTTAAAACGGAATTATTAAAACATAGCAAATAGGACTACAAGATAATCCTTAAAAAAAGAAGATTAACTAAATTTTATTTAATTTACAATCTTAACGAAACGGAATTATAGGTATTAGGTAAATAGCTTCAAGATAAGTTTCGGAAAGGTTATATACGACGTTCCGATTTATCAGCCGGATACCTTATATTTTTCGTATTAAGAAAAAACGGAAAATTATATTTAATTATTGATTATAAACAATTAAACGATATTACGGTTAAATATAAAGCATTACTACCTTTAATCAACGAAATAAAACATCGCCTTTACGAAATAAATTAGTTTACGAGCTTAAATCTTAAAAAAGGATATAATTAGATCCGTGTTAAGTTAGGACAGGAATAAAAAAAAACCTTTAAAACGAAATACGGATTCTTCGAATACCTCGTTATACCTTTCGGACTTACGAACGTACCAATAACCTTTTAACGGATGGTTAATTATATACTTAGAAAATATTTCGACATTTTCATTATTTGTTACCTTAACGATATTCTTATTTATTCGAAAAATAAAAAGAAACATATAGGATACGTTTATATAATTCTCCAAGCTTTATAAGATGCCAACCTTGTAGTTAATACGGAAAGAATTAGTTTTATATATAGGAAATAAAATTTTTAAAATATATCATTACCTTAGGATGCATTAAGATAAACCTTAAGAAGATCGCTATAATATAGGAATAGGAAGTACTTACCATACTTAAAAAAAAATACAAACCTTTTTCGGATTCGCTAACTATTACAAAAAGTTTATCCGAAACTTTAGCAAAATAGCCATATTATTATTTAACCTCACAAAAAAAAGGAAATACGTTCCATAAGATAATAAAGATAGAAACAACTTTTTAAGAAACTAAAAATACGATTACCAGCGAACTAATATTAATCATATACAATCTAAGCCGCCTAATTAAGCTTAAAACCGACGTTCCGGATTACGTTTTAAACGTAATAACTGGATACCGCAATAATTAAGGCCACTTACATTTTATTACCTTTTATTTTTATAAATTAAAAAAAGCAAAATTAAATTACGCCATCCCCGATAAAGAATTCATGGCCGTTATTAAGGCCTTTCGAGAATTTAGGTATTACCTTAAGGGAAATGTTATGACCTAGCGGTCTTGGCTGCAACACAAACGGACGGGTCTTCCAAAAGTCAGCGCCGACCCAAGCCAAGGAATCACGTGACAGGCTCAAAGGGCTTAAAGCGCCAAGCTCCTTGAGCTCCTTGAGCCGACATGCGAGCTTAAAAGGCTTAACGTGCTTAAGGATTTAAGCCGCTTAAGCATTTTAAACCAAGATGAGGATATATACGCTCGTTCGTTACCACCATAACTTAGATAGAAGACCAGCTTATAATACAACTTGGTTACCTAAATTACTTTTGATAATCTGTTATTACCAGACGTGACTATCGCATAACTTGTTGCTTAGTTTCCCACGATACTGCTGTTAACATAAACCGTACGATTTAGGTTTAATAATTGGTTAAACCCTTTAGCCGTTATACGTTATAAGCTTTTGTTTAGCAGTGTTGTTAAACTTTGAGTAATACCCTTAATATCATATCGTCCAGCAAGCAGCCTGCCTTTAAGAAAACCTTTTAGGTATTTAAGGATAACCCTATAAATTCAAATAATAAGGAGATTCGACTTAGTCTCTCCTAGGAAGAAGCTTTACGTTAATTTGACTGGTTGATTAACGCGGTTATATAACTTATTAACGATAAGGCTAAGCTTACCCGCATGCTCAAGGAAACCCGCAAACAGCTGGAAACCTAAAGAATCGAGTTAGAAAAATAAGTTAATATGGAATAATCCGATTAACCGGATTAGCTAGCATAACTTATTTAGACGACTTACGGTAAGGAGTTTGGAGAAGTTCTAAAGCTTATTAAGCTTACCTTTTTCGATAAAATTATTACCAAGCTATAATAGTTTCTTACGGAATACCGTGTTTATTTTGAGTATTTCTTAATTAAATTTGCGACGTTTACCTTCCGAGTTTAGTTTGTTATAGGATAGCTAACCGGAAATGCAGTTATTTAGTTTAAATCTACCTTTCGTAAGTGGGTTATTAAACCTTTTTAATAAAGGTCCGCAAAAACCGTAATTACTTATAATAATTATGAAAAGTTCGATAAAAAGTTAAAAAAGGTATTTGGAGTGGTAAACAAAAAAATCAAGGCTGAGAAAAAGATTAAGGATCTAAAGCAAAAGGGATTAACTTCCGGATACGGCAACTTTTTTATTTAATTAGCTTCGAAGATTAACTAGGGATAAAAGGTATTAATGGTTATATTCTTCGACGGCCTGAAGGAAAAAGTACAAAAAAAACTGTATAAGGATAAACGCCCCGAAAAGTTGGTGGATTACATCGCCATGGCAGTTAAAATCGACGACCAGCAGTACGCTTAAAAGATTCGGCATTCCAAGGAATGGAAGAATAACAAGCCAAAACATTTCCTCAATATCGGCACATTACGAGGAACGAATACATCCTATGGAACGGCACCATGACTTATAGAATTAGGCGCAGTCCAGCAACGTAACCTTCGCATTATTGAGTGCTTTAATTGTAACAAGATAGGATATAAGGCCTATTAATATAAGGCACCTAAAAAGCTACGACAGAATATCTGAATACCGGTTTTTTAGGGACCTTCCCGGAATAACCAAGGCGATAATAATCGATTAATTAACATGATCAAGATTAAGAATAACCATAATCCCCCTAAAGAAGTACAACAGGGATTATAAAAGGCGAAAAAGTTGTTTTAGGCAGCCATTTAAGAACAAGCCCTTACCATAAGACCTATAGTAACCTAATAGTTAAAAGAATACGACGGATGGAAGGAGCTTTTAGAGGATAAGTTACTTTTCCGTTACTAAAAGAAACGGCGATAGCGGTATAAGCAGTTGGAATTAAACGTATAAATTAAGAAGTACCAAAGCTAAGACGAAAACTTATTGCCAGGATAGCCGGACCGATATGGGAAACTTTATGCTATTTAGTATAAGCTTATTTATTACCTTAAATATGTGGAAGAAAAACGGTATATCGAGAAACGACTTCCGAAAAGGTACAACCAGGGATTTGACTTTCATAATTAGATCGGAAAAGATTTTAAGGATTAAGGATAGTACAGATATCTAAAAGCTTTCGCTTTGGAAGATATCGTTAACATTATTACGGCAGCAATAAGTTGACTCGAAAAAAAGAGTTACCTTAATAAAAACCTTATATGGCATTTCGGATAGTACGATTATAAAATAAAAAAAACAATAAGTTTATTAGATAATTATAAAAATATCGTTAAAAATAATTAACAACTTTAATTTCCGTTTAACCTTTATAAATAACCTAGATAAGCGATAAGAAATTAAGGATGAAATCCAAAAAAGGAATAAAAATATAAGGTAATACGATACCCAGTTTTAAGCATAATAAAAACGATAAGGAACCTCCGAACCAGAATATATTAATAAAAAAGACTTTCAAACATAAATCCTTTTATTCGAAATTACCTTACGCCGATAAAAAAGATAGCTAAAATAATTGCAGGCCTTTAATTAATAAAACCAAGAGCGTATTCAAGCGTTAAAAGATAAGTTAAAAGATAAACGCCACCTATAAAAAAGCCGTAGGATGGTAAGACCCGCAAAAGTTAACAGGAACTTCCCAAAAGGGCTTTAAACGTAACGATAGGAGTTAAAAACGACCTTATTACCTTATAAGTACGAATTAGGATATATTAATTTATCGTATTTATGGATTGCGAAGTAACAGAAGGTAACCATATTACGCCGGATATGGTTAACCGATTTCGCCTATTATGGAAAAAAAAGATGGAACTTTATTTCGCCGAGAACGTAAAAGGTTAGGTATTTACTTACGATAATGAAAAGATTAACAGCGAAATTAATTATTTCGAAATCTTAGTTAACGGACGAAATTAAATAACAAACTTCGATATCGTTCCGATAAGGAATTACGACATAATCTTCGGAAAACTATAATTATACTAATATAACCTTTTAATCGATTAGATAACTAATTAAATAAAATTCGCTTTATATTTATTCGATAAAAAAAAGTAAAATGCGAAAAGATCTTAATATTCGATCGAAAATAGCGACGGATGCAAGTATAAAAATACGACAGAAACTTTATTACTTATAGGAATAAAACATAAAAGCAAATAAGGGCATTATAAAAAAATACGACGTATTATCGCTATTATTAAAATAAAGTTACGGAAAATAGATAATTACTTATAACATTAACCCACAAAGCTAAAAACCATAACTAACGTACTTTTATAATACTACAGATATAGACGACTATTTCGTAAGAAACTTAAAACGAAATTACCAGAATATAACGAATAAGATTATAAAATAATCCTTAAGGAAGGAATATTAATTAAACTTTATCCGATGTATAACCTTAACGAAATAAAACTATAAATATTACGTAAATACCTTGAAAATAAGCTTCGAAAAGGTTACATACGACGTTTTAATTTATTAACCGAATACCTTCTGTTTTTTATATTAAGGAAAAACGGAAAGTTATGCTTAATTATCGATTATAAGTAATTAAACGATATTACGGTTAAAGATAAAATACCATTACCCCTAATTAACGAAATAAAAGATTACCTTTACGGAATAAATTAGTTTACGAGCTTAAATCTTAAAAAAGGATATAATTAAATCTATATTAAATTAGGACATAAATAAAAAATAGCTTTCAGGACGAAATACGGACTTTTTAAATACTTCGTTATGCCTTTCGGACTTATAAACGCATTAATAATCTTTTAGCGAATAGTTAACTATGTACTTAGGAAGTATTTAGACATTTTCGTTATTTGTTACCTCGACGATATTCTTATCTATTCGAAAAACAAAAAGGAATATATAAATACGTTCATATAATTTTCCAAGCCTTATAAAACGCCAACCTATTAGTTAACACAAAGAAAAGCTAATTCCAGAGGTAAGAAATGGAACTTTTAGGACATATTATTATTTTAGAATATATTAAAATAAACTTCAAAAAGATCGTTATAATATAGGAATAAGAAATACCTACCATAATTAAGAAAGTATAAACCTTTTTTAAATTCGCTAATTATTATAAAAAGTTTATTCGAAATTTCAGCAAAACAATTACGCTATTATTTAACCTAAAGAAAAAAGGAAATAAATTCCTTTAAATAACGAAAACGGAAACCGCTTTTTAAAAATTAAAGATGCGATTATTAACAAGCCAATATTAATCATATATAACCTAAGCCGCCTAATTAAGTTTAAAACCGACGTTTCGGATTACGCTTTTAACGTAATAGCCGGATACCGCGATAATTAAGATTACCTATACCTTATCGCCTTTTACTTTTATAAGTTAAAAAGAATAAAGTTAAATTACGTTATCCTTAATAAAGAAATTATGGTTATCGTTAAGGCTTTCCGAAAATTCAGATATTACCTTAAGGAAAACCTTTATTAAGTTAAGGTATATACCAATTATAAAAACCTTACCCGCTTTATTATTACCAAAAGGCTTACAGGACGATAATTACGTTATGCCGAAAATTAACAAAATACGACTTTATTATTATCTACCAGAAAGGATCAGATAACGGTAAAACAAACGTATTTAGCCGAAAACCAAAACTCGAAAAGAAAGTACTTAAAATTAATCATTATTTTTTCGACATTACATTAAAAAGATACCTATAATTACGACAGATAGTAACAATTAAAACAGCACCTCCTGATTTATATCAGAAAATCTAAGAATATAACGACAATTTATTTAAGGACCAAAAAATGGAAAAAACCCAAGTTTTAAAAAAGTATTAAAAAACGTTAATACGAAACATACACGAATATTAACTATATAGATACCCAGGGATCCACAAAGCCCTAAAACGATCATAGCGTACTTATTATTTCCTTAAAATAAAATTAATAGTAAAAAAAATACGATAATAATGTTATATTTATAATAAGGTAAAGACTCGACGACATAAACCATACGGAAAACTATAATTATTACCAGTCGTAAAGCGATTATGGAATTTAGTTATTTTCGACTTTATTATTAAGCTTTTATTATTAAAAAATCCAGTTACAGGCATATATTACGATAATATTTTCGTAATCGTTAACCGGTTTATAAAACTTTCTTATTTCTTATTATATAATAAGGATATAAACGTAAAGTAAATGGCCTATATCTTTTTAAAACATATTTTAAAAATATACGGATTACTAACGGAAATTACTTTAAATAAAGAAACGATATTTATTTCGAAATTCTGGCAAGGACTTATGACGTAATTAAGCTTAAACGATAAACTATCCAGCGTATTTAAACTTTAAATAAACGGATAAATAAAAGGAATTAATTAAACATTAAAAACTTATGTACGATGCTATATTAATTACGAACAAAACAATTCGGTTTAAAAGTTACTTATTACCTAATTAGCCTATAATACCAGTTATTATAAAAGCATTAAAACGATTTTAACAAACGCCAATTTTAATTTTATATTAAAAGTTTATAAAGATATATACGAAGGACCTGTAGACGTTAAAGCAATCCTTATATCAGAATAACTTAAATAATTATACGCAAAAATAAAAGTAAAACTTAAATTCGTACGTAACCAAATAAAAAAATATTATAACCAAAAAAGGTTAAAAGGATTAATTTTCTAAAAAGGAGATATGGTTTACCTAGCTACTAAAAACATCCAAATTAAACGACTTAATAAAAGACTTAACTTTAAATATATTAGTTTATATAAGATTATTAAGAAAATCTTAAAAAATAATTATTAATTAAAATTACTCCCTAAAGTTAAACTTTATCCAGTTTTTCATGTTTCTTTATTCAAGTTAGTAGCAGATATTATCAAAGTTAACATAAGATAGAAAGAAAAGGTAAAAGAAGATATACCGATATACGAAGCAGAAAGGATTCTAAACATACGCAAAAAAAATGGATTTACCGAATACCTGATTAAATGGAAAAACTACCCAGACTTTGAGAACACTTAGGAACCTGCTAAGAACCTTATAAACGCTCAGCGCCTGCTAAGGAGCTTTCACTAATAACGACGGATGTACCCCAATTAGTAATCGATTAATTAATAGGTTTAGACCAGTCGACCGGATCTACGACCTGGCCTGATGTGGCCGCGGCGACCGCCGCCTTTAATTGTTCTTGCTTTTTCTTTAAACGTTTAAACTTTTTCATAATTTCCGCACCTTTTATATTACGACGAAGCATTTCGATACCTCGACGACGAAGAAGCCGTCTTTGTTTTTGTAGACGGTTAAATTTGTTGGTAGTGGCCCGTAACGTCTCCCGAGCCTGCTTTTCCTTACGTTTTAAACGGTCCTTTTCGTCCAGAAGTTTTTGATGTTCCGTTTCCGAAGGCCCAAAAACATTATAAGGGCTACCATGACGAATATATCGAGTGCATTTTATGGAACTACGGGCGACCTTATAGTTTACACCCTTCTTTTCGCAACGGGAATAAAAAGATATGTTAAAGCTAAGACGTTTAATATGTTTTGAAAAAACGAAAGCGTTAGTACGCTGACGAGAACGACGTTTTTTAATGCGAACTAAGATAATAAATATGAAAAAGGAAAAGTTAGTTACCAGGAGTCGACGGACAAACAAATTGATCTTTGAAAGTAAAAGATCCTGGGGGAGAGAAATCGTGTTATGACCTAGCGGTTTTGGCTGCAACACAAACGGACGGGTTTTCCAAAAGTCAGCCCCGGCCCAAGTTAAGGAATTACGTAACAGGCTTAAAGGGCTTAAAGCGCCAAGCACCTTAAGCTCCTTAAGCCGACATGCGAGCTTAAAGGGCTTAACGTGTTTAAGGGTTTAAGCCGCTTGAGCACCTTAAGCCAAGATGAGGATATATATGTTGCGTAGCCACTGCACCAAAAGACTGTATTGATAAGAGCGCACTTATTGCGCTACTTATCTGACACACCCCCTTAGTTGTTAGCGCCGGTACTCTGGAGGCAACAGCTAGTTCAGTCATAGTGCAAGATTGTCATCTACGCCTAGTGTTATAATTGCTCTTTCCACGACTCGAACTCCCAATCTTTGGATAGGTGGTCAGGTGCAGGGCCGCATTTGCATGCGCGCTAAGTAGCTGCGACTGTAGAACTCCACTTAGTAGAGCGTGTCTGAGACTCTTAATTGTTGCGTAGCCACTGCACCAAAAGACTGTATTGATAAGAGCGCACTTATTGCGCTACTTATCTGACAATATACGCTCGTTACTACCATAGCTTAGATAGAACACCAGCTTGTAATACAACTTGGTTACCCAGATTACCTTTGATAATCTGCTATTACCAGACGTGACTATCGCATAACTTGTTGCTTAGTTTCCCACGACATTGCTGCCAATATAAACCCTACGACTTAGGTTTGATAGTTGGTTAAACCCCTTAGCCGTCACAGGAAACCTCCACCAGGTTAAGATATATACCGACCATAAAAACCTTATTCGCTTTACCATTACCAGAAAACTTATAGGATAATAATTACGTTATGCCGAAGAATTAGCAAAATACGACTTTATTATTATCTACCAAACAGGATCAAAAAACGGTAAAGTAATGTTACGAGAACAATGTTCTCATCCCAAGGTCTTACCTTTAAGGCCTAGCGCGGGAGTGTTATGACCTAACGGTCTTGGCTATAACACAAACGGTCGGACCTCCCAAGGGAGTTAGCCCCGACCTAAGGCAAAAGGTCACGTGACTGACTTAAAGGATTTAAAGGGCCAAGCCCCTTAAGCTCCTTGAGCTACCATACGGGTTTAAAGGGCTTAATAACCTTAAGGGTTTAAGCCGCTTAAGTACCTTAAGCCAAGATGAGGATATATATATTTGTTTTTACCATAGCTTAGATAGATTACTAGCTTGTAATATAACTTGGTTACCCAAATTACCTTTAATAATTTGCTATTATTAAACGTAATTATTAAACGTATTATTATTTAATTTCTACGATATTATTGTTAACATAAACCGTACGATTAGGTTTAATAATTAGTTAAACCCCTTAGCCGTTATACGTTATAAGCTTTTATTTAGTAATATTATTAGATTTTAAGTAATACTTTTGATATTATGTTTTCCAGTAAGTAGCCCGCCTTTAAGAAAACCTTTTAAGTACCCGAGGATAACCCCATAAATTCCGATAATGAAAAGATTCGACTTAGTTTTTTTTAGGAAGAAGCTTTACGACGATTTGATTAGTTAATTAACGCGGTTACATAGCTTATTAACGATAAGATTAAGCTTATTAATACCTTTAAGGAAATTCGCGAACAAATAAAAACTTAAAGAATCGAGTTAATAAGATAAGCAAATATAAAGCAACCCGATTAACCGGATTAGCTAGTTTAGCTAGCATAACCTATATAAACGATTTACGGTAACGAATTCGGAAAAGTTTTAAAGCTTATCAAGCTTACTTTTTTCGACGGAACTATTACCAAGTTATAATAATTTCTTACGGAATGCCGTACTTATTTTAAGTATTTCCTTATTAAATTCGTAACGCTTATTTTTCGAGTTTAGTTCGCCGTAAAATAGTTAACCGGAAACGTAACTATTTAATTTAAACTTACCGTTTGTAAATGGGTTATTAAATCTTCTTAATAAAGGTCCGCAAAGATTGTAACTATTTATAACGATTACGAAAAATTTAAGGAAAAATTAAGAAAAATATTCGGAATAATAAACGAAAAGATTAAGGCCGAAAAAAAGATTAAGGATTTAAAGCAAAAAGGATTAGCCTCTGGATACGGCAATTCTTTTATTTAATTAACTTCGAAAATTAATTAGGGATAAAAAGTATTAATGGTTACATTTTTTAACGGCCTAAAAAAGGAAATATAAAGAAAATTATTTAAGGATGAACGTCCCGAAAAGTTGGTAAATTATATCGCTATAGTAGTCAAGATCGACGATCAGCAATACGCCTAAAGCATTTAATATTTTAAAAACCGATAAAATAATAAGCTAAGGCACCCTTTTAATATCAGCATTTTACGAGAAATTAATACGTCCTATGGAACAGCATTAAGACTTATGGAATTAGGTATAATTCAATAACGCGACCCGCGTATTATTAAGTATTTTAACTGTAACAAGATAGGATATAAAGCTTATTAATGCAAGGTACCTAAAAGGTTACGACAAAATACCTGGATACCAGTTTCCTAAGGACCCTTTCGAAATAATTAAGATAACGATAATAAATTAATTAATATAATTAGGATTAGGGATGATCATAATTCCCTTAAGGAAGTATAACAGGGATTACAAAAAGTAAAAGAACTATTTTAAGCAATTATTTAAAAACAACGAGCCCCTATTACAGGACCTATAATAACCTAATGGCTAAAAGAACATAACGGGTGGAAGGAGCTGTTAAAGGATAAGCTATTTTCCCGTTCCCAGAAGAAATGGCAATAGCGGTACGAGCAGTTAGAACTTAACGTATAAATTAAGGAGTATTAAGGATAGGATAAGAACCTGCTATCAGGACAACCAAACCGATACGGAAAACTTTATGTTATTTAATGCAAACGTATTTATTGCCTGAAATATATAAAAGGAAAATAGTATATTAAGATACGCCTTACGCGAATATATAATTAGGGATTCGACTTTTATAATCAGATCGGGAAAGACCTTAGGGATTAACGATAGTATAGATATTTAAGAACGTTCGTTTTAGAAAATACTATCAATATTATCACGGCCGTAATAAGCTGGCCCGAAAGAAAAAGTTGCTTTAACGAAGACCTTATATACTATTACGGTTGGTGCGATTATAAAACAAAAAAGGAATGGATCCATTAAACGGTTATAAAGGCGTTCTTAAAAGTAATTAATAACTTGAACTTTCGTTTAATTTTTACGAATAACCCGGAAAAGCAGCAAGAAATTAAATACGAAATAAAGAAAAGGAACGAAAAGATGAGGCAGTACGATGTCTAGTTCTAAGCACGATAGGAGGGATAAAAAACTCCCGAACCAGAATACATTACTAAAGAAGATTTCCAAACGTAAGTCCTTTTATTCGAAGCCACCTTACGACGATAGGAAGGATAGCTAAAACAATTGAAAACCCTTAACGCACAAAATCAGGAATATATTAAGGCGTTAAAAGATAAGTTAAAAAACGAACGCCACCTGTAAGAGAGCCGTAAGATAATGAAATCCGGAAAAGCCAGCAGGAGTTTTCCAGAAAGGCTTTAAACGCAACGATAAAAGTTAAGAATAACCCTATTACCCTGCAAGTACGGATTAGGATATACTAATTTACCGTATTTATGGACTACGGAATAATAGGAGGTAACTATATTACGCCAAATGTGGTTAACCGATTTCGACTACCATAGAAGGAAAAGATGGAACCTTATATTACCGAAAACGTAAAAGGTTAGGTATTCGCCTATAATAACGGAAAGATCAGCCGCGAAATTAATTATTTCGAGATTTTTATTAATGGACGAAATTAAATAGCAGATTTCGATATCGTTTTAATAAAGAACTACGACATAATCTTCGGAAAACCATAGCTATACCAATACAACCCTTTAATCGATTAAACAATTGGCCAGGTAAAATTTACTTTATATTTATTCGATAAGAAGAAGAAATATACGAAAAGATCTTAACACTTAATCGAAAATGATAACGAATGCAGGCATAAGGATACGATAAAAACCTCACCACCCATAGGAATAAGATATAAAAGAAAGCAAGGGCACCATAAAAAAATACGACGTATCATCGTTATTATCAAAATAAAGTTGCGAAAAATAAACGATTACCTATAGCATTAACCCCCAAAGCTAGAAACCATGGCCAACGTACCACCATAATACCATAAATACGAACGACTATTCCGTAAGAAACTTGAAACAAAATTACCAGAACATAACGAATGGAATTACGAGATAGTCCTTAAAAACGGGATATCGATTAAATTTTATTTAATTTATAACTTTAACGAGACGGAATTATAGGTATTACGTAAATACCTTGAAGATAAGTTTCGAAAAGGTTACATACAACGTTCCAGTTTATTAACCGGATATCCTATATTTTTTATACCAAGGAAAAACGGAAAACTACGCCTAATTATCGATTATAAATAATTAAACGATATTACGGTTAAGGATAAAATACCGTTACCTTTAATTAACGAAATAAAAGATTGCTTTTATAAAGCTAATTGGTTTATAAGCTTAAACTTCAGAAAAGGATATAATCAAATTCGCATCAAACCAGAACACGAATAAAAAATAACCTTTAGGACGAAATACGGACTTTTTAAATATTTCGTTATACTTTTCGGACTTACGAATACACCAGCAACTTTTTAACGGATAATTAACCACGTATTTAAGGAGTACTTAAACATTTTTGTTATTTGTTACCTCGACGACATTCTTATCTACTCGAAAAACAAAGAGGAACATGTAAGATACGTTCATATAGTTCTCCAAGCCTTATAAAACACTAACCTCCTAGTTAACAATAAAAAAAGCCAGTTCCATACGTAAAAAATGAAATTTCTAGAACACATTATCACCCCAAGATGCATTAAAATAAACCCTAAAAAGATTGTTACAATACAGGAATAAAAAATACCCATTACAGTTTAAAAAGTACAAACCTTTTTCGGATTCGTTAATTATTACAAAAAGTTTATTCGAAACTTTAACAAAATAACTACGCTATTATCCAACCTAACGAAAAAAGGAAACAAATTCCTTTAAACGACGAAAACGGAAACCACCTTTCAAGAAATTAAAAATACGATTACCAGCGAGCCAGTATTAATTATATATAACCTAAGCTGCTTAATTAAGCTTGAAACCGACGCTTCGGATTACGCTTTAAGCGTAATAATAAGATACCGCGATAATTAAAGCCATTTATACCTTATCGCCTTTTACTTTTATAAATTAAAAGGAGCAAAATTAAATTACGCCATTTCCGATAAAAAATTTATGGCTATCGTTAAAACCTTTCGAAAATTCAGATATTACCTTAAGGGAAACCTTTACCAGGTTAAGGTATATACCGACCATAAAAACCTTACCCGCTTTACTACCACCAGAAAACTTACAGGATAATAATTACGCTATACCGAAAAACTATTAAAATACGATTTTATTATTATCCACCAAAAAAGATTAAAAAACGGCAAAGCAAACGTATTTAATCGAAAACCAAACCTCGAAAAGAAAATAATTAAAGTTAATTATTAAATTTTCGATATTACTATAAAAGGATACCTACGATTACGACAGATAGCAATAATTAGGGCAGTACCCTTCGATTTATACCAAAAGACCCAGGAATATAACGATAACCTACCTGAAAATTAAAAAACGGAAAAAATACAAATTTTAAAAGAATACCAGGAAATATTAATAAAGAATATATACAAATATCAGCTATACGGATATTTAAGGATTTACAAAACCTTAAAGCGATTATAACATACCTATTACTTCCTTAAAATAAAATTAATAATAAAAAAAGTACGATAATAATGCCACATTTACAATATGGCAAAAGCTCGACGACATAAACCATACGGAAAACTATAATTATTACTAATCGCAAAACGATTATAGGACTTAATTACTTTCGACTTTATCACCAAACTTCCATTTTTAGAAAACCTAATTATAAGCATATATTACGACAGTATTTTTGTAATCGTTAACCGATTTATTAAATTTTCCTATTTCCTATTATATAATAAAGATATAAACGTAAAATAATTAGTTTACATCTTTTTAAAATATATTTTAAGAATACATAAATTACTAACGGAAATCATTTTAAATAAAGGAATAATATTTATTTCAAAATTCTGGCAAGGATTTATGGCTTAACTAAGCCTAAATCACAAATTATCTAGCGCATTTAGATTCTAAATAGACGGATAAACGGAAAAAATTAACCAAATATTAAAAACCTACTTACGATATTATATTAATTACGAACAAAACGATTAGGTTCAAAAGTTACCTATCGCATAATTAACTTATAATACCAATTATTACGAAAGCACCAAAACAATTCCAACAAACGCCAACTTTAGTTTCATACTAAAAGTTTACAAAAATACATACGAAGGCTTTACTAACGTTAAAGTAATCCTTATATTAAAATAACTTAAATAACTATATATAAAAATAAAGATAAAATTCGAATTCGTACGTAATTAAATAAAGAAATATTATAACTAAAAAAGGTTAAAAGGATTAATCTTTCGGGAGGGAAAGATGGTTTATTTAGTTACTAAAAATATCTAAACCAAACGATTAAATAAAAAACTTAACTTTAAATATATCGAACCATATAAAATTATTAAAAAAATTTTAGAAAATAATTATTAATTAAAATTACCCCCTAAAGTTAAACTTTATCCAGTTTTTCATATTTTTTTATCCGAATTAACAGCGGATATTATTAAGGTTAATACGGAATACGAAAAAGAAGCAGAAAAAGATATATTAACATACGAAATAAAGAAAATCCTAAACATACGAAAAAAAAACGGATTTATTAAGTACTTAATTAAATGGAAAAATTACCCAAATTCCGAAAATACCTAGGAACCCGCTAAGAACCTTATAAACGCTTAACGCCTATTAAAAAGCTTTTACCAATAACGATAAATACACCCTAGTTAGCAGTTAACTAATCAATAAGTTTAGACCAGTCGACCGGATTTACGACCTGGCCTAACGTGGCCGTAGCGACCGCCGCCTTTAACTGTTCCCGTTCCTTTTTTAACCGTTCGAACTCCTTCATAATTTCCGTACTTTTGATATTACGACGAAGTATCTCAATACCCCGTTAACGAAAAAGTCCTTTTTGTTTTTACAAACGATCAAGCTTATTCGTAACAACTTGTAACGTTTCCCGAACTTATTCTTCCTTACGTTCCAAACAATCCTTCGCGTTAAAAAGTTTTTGGTACTTTAGTTTTAAAGGCCCAAAAATATCATACGGACCGCCGTAACGAACGTATCGTACGTACTTTACGGAATTACGAACGACCTTACAGTCCGCACCTTCCTTTTTATAACGAAAACAAAAAGGTATGGTAAAATTAAAATGATCAATACGTTTTAAAAGAACCAAAGCGTTAGTACGCTAACGAAAGCGACGTTTTTTAATTCGACCCGATATTATAAGTATAAAAAAAAAAATTTACTTACCAAAATTAACGAATAAACAAATTAATTTTTAAGGGTAAAGATTTTGAAAAGGAAAAATCGTGTTATAACCTAACGGTTTTGGCTATAACATAAACGGTCGGACCTTTTAAAAGAGTTAACCCCGACCTAAGGCAAAAGGTTACGTAACTAATTTAAAGGACTTAAAGGGTTAAACCTTTTAAGCTTCTTAAGCTACCATACGGGCTTAAAGGGCTTAATAACCTTAAAGGTTTAAGCCGTTTAAGCACCTTGAGCCAAAATGAGGATATATACATTCGTTTTTACCATAGCTTAGATAGATTACCAGCTTATAATATAACTTGGTTATCCAGATTACCTTTGATAATCTGTTATTACTAGACGTAACTATTAAACGTATTATTGCTTAGTTTCTTACGATACTACTGCCAACATAAACCGTACGACTAGGTTTAATAGATGGTTAAACCCCTTAGCCGTCACAGGGAGTGCGTTACGGCTAAAGGTCGGCCAAGGGGCTTAGCCCTTAAGTGATCTAGGTAATCTAGGTAATCTGGGACTAGATCACATAAATCACATAAATCCACAACATACTTATTAAAAAATAATTAAATATATAACAAACCGGTTTTTTATATAAATAATACCTATTTAATTTTGGTTTTTAATTATTAATTTAAGCTTTTAATTAAAAATAATTATTCCGTTTTTTAATTAAGGGAAACATTTTTAAATTTTTTTAATAAATAAACCCTTAATAAATTATTTTTCGCCTTATTATTACCTGTAAATCAAAACCTTATTTCGGATACTACTTATACTTTTAGGTAAATATATAATAAGTTCGTTATATTTTAATAATTCCTTAATTAATAACCGATAAATAATTTTAAACGTAATTAAGTATAAACTTTCTTAAATTTAATAAAAATGATATTATAAAACGACATTTAAAAGATAAATAGTATACCTAATTCCCGTTATAAGCTAATAAGGGATTAATAATTAAATTAAATAATTTACCCCTTATCGAAAACGTTTTTCAGCTAATAAATAACATTATATCTCTTATAATTCGAAATAAAAAAGAACTTTTTTTTTTAAACCTAATAGCTAACCCCGGCTTTAAAAGATATTATTAAGATCCAGAAAAATTCGGAAAAGGAAAAAAAGCCAGTAATCCAGGAACTTTAAGGCCCGAAGGGAAAGGAAAGAAAGTTCTTTTTTTAAAAAAGAATGGAAATCCTGTTACGTAAAATCCAAACCTTAAAAAAAATTTAAAAAAAAGATCCCAACTTTCTAAAAAAAGTATAACTTAACCTACCCGAAAAATAAAGGGGAAAACCCTAGTACCCTTATTATTCGGCCCTAATCGGTACCGCGAAACCATTATCCTACCCCTTAGCTATTATAAAATGCTAAAAATTAAGGGCTATAAACTAATTACCTTAAAGCTTTATAACGGAATTACAAATATGGAAAAATTCTTCGTTTAAGCTAAAACTTACCTTAAATTCTACCAAAACTCCTTTACGGAAAACTATTAAAAAGTAATGGCCATTTTTTAATCACTTACGAAACAAGTTTTTTTATAGTTTAAGCTTATTATAAAGGATTACCTGAAAAAATACCTTAAGGAATCCTTAAATATTATTAATTACATCTTTAATAATTACCAATATTTCGAAGATCGAATGCGAACTATATTTGGAAACCTAGATAAGGAATAGCACGCAATAAAACAATTATACCTCTTTTACCAAACCAAGTCAGCCGCAAAATATGCGATAAAATTTAACCGCTTAACCGCAATTTCCAACTTACCGGAAAACGGGTTATTTTATCCCTTTTATGACGGTTTAAAACCTTAAGTTAAGGATAAGATATATATAGTACCCAAAATAAGATCCCTTAAAGAATATACCGATAAAACAAGTATCGCTAATCGACGCACCTTTAACCGGTACCTCGAAAAAAAAAAAACCAACAAACGAAATAATAATAAAAGCTTTAGTAACCAAATTAAGAAGGATAAAGGCAAGCCTTAAAAAAAAGCAAGTACCACTTTAAAAAAGTTTTTAAAAAATAAGTCCAACATAAAATATTTTAACTATAGCAAAAAGGGTCATTTTAAAAGCAAGTATCGCTTTCCCGTTAAAAAAAACTCCAAAAAGGGAAGGATTCCTTAACCATAAAAGAAAACCAAAATAACTAAACAAAAAACCGACAGTAAGGCAGAAAAAGAAAAGAAAAAAGTTAATTCGACTTTTTTCCGGCCAAAATTCATTATCGCCACTACCACTTAAATTTAAAATAACATCCCAAAGTACGAAAATTACCCCATTTACCAGAACTTTAAAGCTAAAACTTATAAATATTACCCCGGACAAATAACTTCCAAGATAACCATAAAGTTAGGATATTTTTGCCATCTTGATATATCTTAATATAAAATGCACGATAAAAACGGTTAATTCCGACCCGATACTAATAACTATGAATAATTATCCCCGGAACTTTACGAGCTCCCTAAATATACGGTACATACTAAACTACGAAAAAGTTAATATAAGTTATTGCATTTTACCGCTTGTTATATCGACGATTATCTTATACATCTTAAAACCAAAAACAATAATAACTTTTAGCCTAAATAAAACGAAGAAATACTTACAAAACCAGATAACGAATATGAATATATAAAAAACCCCCGATAACCAAAATACCTTAAGTTTTGTTACTTCTATTTCGAATTAAAATAAAGCCAAAAAGCCATGTTGTAAGGATATTTGTATTATTCCCCGATGTTTTATATCCAGCACAAACCTTTAAATATAAAAATACTTTTTTCGGAAATTTACATTTTTAACCTAATAACCTAAAAGACACAAAATTAAAAATCGAACCCGAAAGGAATAGTTATTTCCAAATATAAATATGGCAAAAAAACATAATTTAAATATAAAAACGATTAATGCATTAAGTACGTTATTCGAAAAGTACGCAAATAAAGACTTTCTTAAGCAGGATATTATCATAAATTAAAAAACGCCAAAAGCTTTCGAAAGTAAGGCATCGAAAAACCCTGATTTACAAGACCTTATATAAGGCAATAAAAGGATTACGTAACCAGATCGAAATTCCATTTTAATATAAAAATAACATATTTAAAGCTATAATTAACTTAAAAGCCGAAAGCAACTTTATCTTTCCCAGAACGGCAGAAAAATATCAAGTTTCTCAAAAATATAAACTAAAGTCTTACAAATTACGCATAATAAACGAAAACCTATCTAAGTACGAAAACGAACGAATTTTACGAAAAATAAAAGAACTTCCTGTTTAAATCCAAAAATATTAAAAACGAATTTCGTTAGATATTACCGACATTTCCGGACATAGCATTATCTTGGAAATACCATAACTCAAAACCAGCAATTTATATATTAACTGGAAATACCAAATACTTTCTTAAGAAAATAATAAGAAACTACCTAAAGAAAACGAATAAAAAATTTATTATGTTATCAAAAAGGTATAAATACCAAATCAAGCCGAAACAGTACTACCTAAATATCGAAAACTTAAGAAATTATTCAAAAACAAAAAAAACCACGAATTATTACTACATAGTTAATAAGACCATCAAATACCTATTAAAGAAAAACATTATCCTAAACTTTACAAAATTTATTACATAAACCTTAAAAAATTAAAAACCTTATAAAAAACCATTTAATTCGATCTAAAAAAAGATACATTCGACCCTTTAACTTTCCTACTAAATACCTCGTCCTCATAATACCAAAAACCAAAAACGGAAAACAGAAAATTAACAAAAATAAAAACCTGGTTTTTAAAAAAGTTATCAATTATAAACAGCTAAACGATATTACGATCAGAAATGGATACCCCCTAATTCTTATAAATATATTAAAAAGAAATGCTAGCAAAGGTAAGTAATTTACTGCATTTAATCTTTAAAACGGTTATTACCGTATCCGAATAACTTAAAGAAAGGAATAAAAGACGGCATTTAAAACGATATATGGACTTTATAAATACCGAATAATGCCTATAAAACTTATTAATACTCCCGCCAGTTTTTAACGCCTAATTATAACCATTTTACGAAAATATTTAAATAAGTTGATATTCGTCTATCTCGACGACATTCTCATTTACTCCGGAACTTTGGAAAAGCACAAACCGCATATAGCTTAAATACTCAGGACCTTAAATAAGGCAAACATCCGAGTTAACCCAGCTAAAAACGTATAACATACGCAAAAACTAAACTTTCTAGGATATATACGTATATCCGGCCGAATTCAGATTTAACGCTTTAAGATAAAAGTAATTAAAAACTGGCTTATCCTTAATAAAACGACCGTTATAAACATCCGGCAAATCTTAAGATTTACGGGATACGTACGAAGCCTAATTAAAGGATACGGAAATATAATCAAACCATTAACGAAACTTACTACCAAAAAGTACGTTAATAAAGAATTTAAGCTCCTAAAAAATACAAAAAAGGCATTCCAGATCTTAAAGGACGTAATTACCAATAAACCCATAATAAGGCTACCTAACGCGGACAAAACAAAACGCCTAAAAACTAATACCTTAAATTACGGATTAAATGCTATCCTAAAACAGCTAAAGAATAATAACAAATGGTACCTAATAGCCTACTACTTAAAGGCATTCCGAAATGCAGAACTTAAATACCTAATTTATAACAAAGAACTATTAACAATTATTAATGCTTTTAAAAAATAAAAACCTTTTTTTAGCGGAACCAAAAAACCTTTCGACATTTACTTTAATCATAAGAACCTTACCCGATTTATAAAAGCATAAAAGCTAAATAAACGACATAAAATTTAAATGATTTTCCTGTTAAAATTTAACTTCAAGATATATCATATCAAAAAAAAAGGAGAACATCCAGGCGGATATTCTTAGTCGCAAAGGCGACTATAATCCCAAGGTTCCTAAATAAAGCATATAAAGATTACAATACAATAAAAATAGTATTATACAATTATGCGAAATTTTAAAGAAACTAACCCCCGAACTCTTAAAAAGGTTTCGAAATTCCTACGACACAAATAAAAAAAAAGTCCAACAATTAAAAGGATAACCAAAAAACTAACTACTATACTATGGCAAAATCTATATACCTAGGAATTAACAGGAACAATTTGTAAGAAAGTTTTACGAAAACCTATTACATAAATATTAAGGAATTTTTAAAATTACCTAACGATTACAGGAAAAATACGACTTCTTAGAATTACGCTAAATAGTTAAAAAGGTTATCAAGAATTATAACATCTATAATAAGGCCAAGGCAGCACGCCATAAACCTTATAGATTGTTATAACCTACCAACATTCCTAACAAAGTATGGAACGCCATAGCTTGGAATTTTATTACCAACTTTCCTTTATTTAAAAACCCAATTACCGGAATCGAATACGACGGAATCTGGGTGATCGTTAACAGACTTACCAAATATAGGTACTTCCTACCGTTTAAAGGAATTGCGACGGCAAAATAACTAGCTTATGCATTTATTCGACATTACCTTAACAAATACGGAATACTAAAAAAATCATTTTTAAAATAAACTTTTTACATCCAAATTTAGCATTAGCTTTTTTAAACAAATAGGTGCTAAGCTTATGTTTTCGACAATTTATTATCCTTAAACAAACGGTTAAACAAAACGATTAAACCGAACCCTAGAACAATACTTTCGAAATTACGTTAATTATTAATAAAATAATTAAGTAAAGCTTTTATTATTAGCATAAATAACTTACAATATATTTATTAACCAAAATATGGACATATTTTTTTATATAACTATATACGGATATAAGGCGATAACTTAATAACTAAAACAATCGATATACAAAACTTTTACAATTATTACCATAACGCCTGAAATAAAAACAATAATAACTAAAATCACAACGATATAATCCTACCTACAAACCGAATTACGTTTTCTCCAGCAAAAAATGGCCTAATATTATAACAAAAAAAATTAAAGGATTAATTTTAACAAAAGGAAATAAGGTTCACTTGTTACGTTAAAGGCAAAACGTAACGTCGAACATTTTACAAATTAAAACCAAAAGGCTTAATAATAAACTTAATTTTAAAAATCTTAATCCGTTTAAAATTAATAAAGTTATTTCCAAAACTAACTACCGACTATTATTACCCAAAATAATAAAAATATACTTTATTTTCCACATTTCCTTACTTAAATTAACACCTAAAAACGCCTTATTAAAAATAAATCTGGAAATCGAAAAAAATAATAATAAATACGAAATCGAAAAAATACTAAACTCCATAATGGTTAAAAACAAAATCCAATACCTAATTAAATAAAAAGAATATTTACACGAAAAAAACATTTAGGGACTATTTAATTATTTAACGAATATAATGGACTTAGTTAAAACGTTTTACCGGCAAAATCCTAACCGACCGTCTTTAGCGTAGCTAAAGTCGCAGGCGATAAAGATCCCCCATTTAAATCCAACCCTACGGCATTCCAATCGAAAAAAGTAAACGCCTTTGCTATAGCATTTATCTCGAAAACAAATTATACTTACTTTATTTTCATTTATCGCCTTTCTTCTTTTATTTTTTCCCGTTTTTTTAATTAATCCAACTTTAAACTTTGTTTTAATATTTTTAATACCCGTTTCTTAAGGAAATCTTATTAAAAACGTAAGCGTTTTAATCTTCCAATAAATCTTTTCGATTTTTTATTTTGGTAACGCCTTAATTCGTCCAATTCCTTTTCCGCTATTTTTTGGTACGCCAAAAAATTATCCTTAACCTCCTACTATTCCTTTTAAAAACGCTTTTATATTTTATTTATCTTTCTTAAGGAGTTTATAATCGAAACGTTATAAAAAAAAGGTTAACGACGAATGCAATTATTACAACTTAAATACTTTAAGGCGTAAAAACATTCGGCCTTACCAAATCGAACATAAGAAAAATACGGAAAAACCTTAATACCAAATTTCTTAATTAAGTTAATATAATTATTCCGAAAATCGGATTAATTTCAACGAAATTTTATTTTTTATTTTTTAATACAGCCTAACATAATAAAAGTTAACCAAATCCAACAATAAGTTTAAAAAAAACGATTTATTATTTTTATCTTTAAGATAAAATCCTTAAAAAACGGAAATAATATTACGAAAATAATATTTTCATTTTAAGGTCTTACCTTTAAAGCCTGAGGCAGGAATACGCTACGGTTAAAAATCGGCTAAAAAGTTTGGCCTTTAAGTAATCTAAGTAATTTAGGTAATCTGGGACTAAATTATATAAATCACATAAATCCACGACATATTTATTAAAAAACAATTAAATATATAACGAACCGGTCTTTTATGTAAATAGCACCTACTTAATTTCCCTTTTTAGCTATTAATCTAAGCTTTTAACTAAAAATAACTATACCGTTCTTTAATTAAGGGAGAAATCTTTAAATCTCTTTAACGAACAAACCCCTAATAAATCATTCCTCGCCTTATTGTTACCTACAAATCAAGACCCCATTTCGGATACTGCTCATACTTCCAGGTGAATGCATGACAGGTTCGTTACAAGTAGACGCATTTAATCGAAGACCAAACCTCGAAAAAGAGGTAATAAGGTTAACCACCAGATTTTCGACATTACACCCGAAAGATACCTACAACCACGGCAGATAGCAACGATTAAAGCAGCACCCCTTAACCTATATCAGAAAATCTAAGAATATAACGATAACCTACCTAAAAACTAAAGAATGGAAAGAATAGAAATCTTAAAAAAGTACTAAAAGATATTAACACGAAATATCCACAAATATTAATTACATAAATATTCACGGATCCATAAAATCCTGAAACTATTATAACTTACTTATTACTTTCTTAAAATGAAATTAATAATAAAAAAGTACGACAATAATATTATATTTATAATAAGGCAAAAACTCGACGACATAAACCATACGGAGAACTACAGCTATTACTAGTCGTAAAACGACCATAAAGTTTAGTTACTTTCGATTTTATTACCAAGCTTTTATTATCAAAAAACCTAGTTACGGGTATATATTACGATAATATCTTTATAATCGTAAACCGATTTATAAAGCTTTCTTGTTTTTTATTATATAACGAGAACATAAACGTAAAGCAAATAACTGACATTTTTTTAAAACATATCTCAGGAGTATACGGATTACTAACGGAAAGTATTTTAAATAAAGGAACAATATTTATTTCGAAATTTTGGTAAGGATTTATAGCATAATTAAGCCTAAATTATAAATTGTCCAGCGCTTTTAAACCCTAACTAAATAAATAAATAAATAAAACTAATCAAATATTAAAAACTTACTTCGGATATTATTTTAATTACGAACAAAACGATTAGGTTCGGAAGTTACTTATCGTATAGTTAATTTATAATATTAATTATTACGAAAGTATTAAAACGACTTTAGTGTAACGAACCTGTCATACATCCACCTGGAAGTATGAGCAGTATCCGAAATGGGGTCTTGATTTGCAGGTAACAATAAGGCGAGGAATGATTTATTAGGGGTTTGTTCGTTAAAGAGATTTAAAGATTTTTCCTTTAATTAAAGAACGGTACAGTTACCTTTAGTCGAGAGCTTAGATTGATAGCTAAGGAACGGAATTAAGTAGGTACTATTTATATGGGGAACTTGGTTTATATATATCCTTTTTATTTCCTTAGGGTTTTTAGAACCTTTTTATATGGTCCCCTAAAAGTCTTTAGATGGTTTTTATTAACGCGATAAAGATCATTTTATAGGGCCGAGGTTTACCCGTTAAGGTTACCTTTTTAGGGTTTTATTTCTGGTCTGGAAGTCTTTCTTATTTCGTAATACTATTTCCTTCCTTATAAAATTTTTGTCCTTAAAGATAAATAGGTTAACCCCCTTTTTTTTTGGTTAGTTCTTTTTTCCTGTAGTCTTTAATTAACTTACCATTATATCAGGTTTTTCGCGAAAACGTTTTAAGTTTTTTACCGACAATAAGAAAGATCTTGCGTTTTTTATTGTTAATTTTGGTTACCTTGTTATGCCGTACGAACGTTACGAAAACCTAAAGTTAAAATATAAAATGATCGAAGGAAAAAAGAAGTATTAATATTATTACGAAATGAACGTATCGTATAAGGGTAATAACGTTTTTTTGGAGTCGCTACAAAATATTCGATCGGAAAAAGCGCGAATTAATAAAAAAAAAAGGTAACTAAAAAAACGCTATTAAACCTTTAGCGGTTGCAATCCGAGGCCACGGCAAGGCTGATTCGGCTGAGTCGACAGCAGGACTTTTTTTAACGCCGCAAGATAAAAATAATGCGGCAAGGACTTCGTTTTATTAACGAATTAAAAAAAAAAGAAAAATTAAATAAGGAAAAGAAACGTTTACGGCAAAAACAGGCGTAATTAATTTCGGATATTAATTCCTTCGACTAAAACGTCGCGGGTTTGGACTTAAGCGGAGGACCTTTATCGCCCGCAACTTTAGTTACGCTGGAAACGGTCGGTTAGGATTCTGCCGGTAAAACGTCTTAATTAAGTTTATCGCATTTATTAAGTAATTAAGCGGTTCCTAAGTATTTTTTTCGTATAAATATCCTTTTTATTTAACTAAATACTAAATTTTGTTTTTGATTATTTTGGAATTTAATATCTTTTTGATTTCGTATTCGTTATCGTTTTTTTCGATTTTTAAGGTTGTTTTTAACGGGATGTTTTTAGGTGTTAATTTAAATAAGGAAATGTGAAAAATAAAGTATATCTTTATTATCTTAGGTAATAATAATCGGTAGTTAGTTTTGGAAATAACTTTATTAATTTTAAACGGCCCAAGTTTTTTAAAATTAAGCTTATCGTTAAGCCTTTTAGTTTTAATTTGTAAAATGTTCGACGTTACGTTTTGTTTTTAACGTAATAAATAAACCTTATTTCCTTTCGTTAAAATTAATCCCTTAATTCTTTTTTTATTATAATATTAAGTTATTCTTTACTGGAGAAAACGTAACTCGGTTTATAGGTAAATTTATATCGTTTTGATTTCCGTTATTATTATTTCTGCTTTAAAAGCTATGGTGGTAATTACAGGAGCTTTGTATGCCGGTTATTCTAGTCGTTAGGTTACTGCCTCGTATCCGTATATAGCTATATGGGGGGATATGCCCATATCTTCGTTGGTAAACGTATTATAAGTTCCTTATGTTAATAATAACAGCTTTATTTAATTATTTTGTTGGTAATTAATATAGCTTCAAAGGTACTATTTCAAAATCTAGTTTAGTCGTTCCGTTTGATTATTTATTTATGGGTAATAAGCTGTCAAGAACTTAAGCCTTATACCTATTTATTTAAAAAAGCTAATGCCAAACTTAAACGTAAAAAACTTATTTCAATTAAAAATAATCTTTTCTGGTATTCCGTATTTGTCGAAATAATGCCGAATAAATATATAAGCTAATTATTCTGTCGTTATAGTTCCTTTAAAAGGTAAAAAGTATTTATATTTAGTAAATCTGTTAATAATTACCTAAATTCCGTCGTATTCGACTTTAATAATTAAGTCCTTAAATAGAAAAAGGCTGGTAATAAAGTCTTAAGCTCTGGTATTCCATACTTTGTTAAAAATGTTAATAAGTTATAATAGCCCATAAAGCTTATAACGTACTGCCTTAGTTTTGTTATAAATATTATAATTTTTAACAACTTTTTTAATTACTCGGCGTAATTCTGGGAAGTCGTACTTTTTTTATAACCGTCGGGTGGTTTTAAAAATTCCTTAATATTTATGTAATAGGTTTTCGTAAAATTCCCTTACGAATTATTCTTATTAATTTTTGGGAATATAAATTTTGCCATAATATAATAGCTAGTTCCTTAGCTATCCTTTTAATTATTAAATTTCTTTCTTTTTATCTGTATTATAGGAACTTCAAACTTGTATTAAAAGTTTAAAGGTTAGTTTTTTTAAGATTTCGTATAATTATATAATATTATTTTGGTTATATTATAATATCTGTATGCTTTTTTTGGGAACCTTGGGATTATAATCGTTTCTACAATTAGAAATATCCGCCTAAATGTTTTTTTTTTTAATATAATATATTTTAAAGTTAAATTTCGATAAGAAAATTATCCAAGTTTTATGTCGTTTATTTAGTTTTTGTGCCTTTATGAATTAAGTAAGGTTTTTATAATCGGAGTAAATATTAAAGGGTTTTTTAGTTCCGTTAAAAAAGGTTTTTACTTTTTAAAAGCGTTAATAATTACCAGTAATCTTTTGTTATAGATCGGATATTTAAGTTCTGCATTTCGGAATGTTTTCGAGTAATAAGTTATTAGGTATTATTTATCGTTATTTTCTAGTTATTTTAGGACGGTACTTAATGCGTAATCCGAAGCGTCTATTTTTAGGCGTTTTTTTTTTGTTTACGTTAAGTAATTTTATTATGGGTTTACTAATAATTGCGTTTTTTAAAATCTGGAATACCTTTTTTGTATCCTTTAAAAGTTCAAACTCCTTATTAACGTATTTTTGGTAATATGTTTCATTAATGGTTTAACTATATTTTCGTATCCCTTAATTAAGCTTTATACGTATCCCGTAAACTTTAAGATCTGTCGGATGTCGGTAACGGTTGTTTTATTAAGGATGGGTTAGTTTTTAATTATTTCCATTTTAGAGCGTTAAATCTGAATTTGGCCGGGGGTAAATGTATATCCCAGAAAGTCTAGCTTTTATATATGCTATACGCTTTTAGCTGCGCTGATTTTGATATTTACCTTATTTAGGGTTTTAAGTATTTAAGCGATATGCTTTTTATGTTCCTTTAAAATTTCGAAGTAAATGAGAATGTCGTCGAGGTAGACGAATACGAACTTATCCAGGTATTTTCGTAAAGTGGTTATAACCAAACGTTGGAAACTGGCAAGGATATTAATAAGTTCCATAGGTATTATTTGGTATTCGTAAAGTTTAAGTATAGTTTTAAATGCCGTTTTTTATTCTTTTTTTTAAGCCATTTTGATGCGGTAATAACCGTTTCGAAAATTAAATGTAGTAAATTATTTCACTTTGTTAACGTTTTTTTTTAGTATGTTTATAAAGGTTAAAAAGTATCCATTTTTAATCGTAATGTTATTTAGTTATTTATAATCGATAACTTTTTTAAAAATTAGGTTTCCGTTTTTATTAATTTTTTACTTTTTATTTTTAGTTTTTAGTACCATAAGGACGGGATATCTAGCAGGAGAATTAAAAGGTTAGATATATCTTTTTTTTAGATTAAATTAAATAGTTTTCCATAATATCTTTAATTTTTTAAGGTTTATGTGGTAAATTTTATAAAGTTTAGGATAATATCTTTTTTTGATAAATATTCGGTGATCTTATTAACCGTATGGTGGTAACTCATAATCTTTTTTGTCCTTAAATAATTTTTTGAATCCTTAATATTCAAGTAATATTATTTCGGCTTGATTTAATATTTGTATTTTTTTGATAACATAATAAATTTCCTGTTCGTTGTTTTTAAGTAGTTTTTTGTTGCTTTTCCAAAAAAGTATTTGGTATTTTTAGTTAATATGTAGATTGCTTGTTTTAAGTTATGGCATTCCCAAAATAATATCGTATCCGGAAATGTCGGCAATATCTAACGAAATTCGTTTTTGATATCCTTAAATTAAAACGGAAAGTTTTTTAATTTTTCGCAGAACTTATTCGTTTTCATACTTAAATAAACTTCCGTTTATTATGCGTAACTTATAAAACTTTAACTTATATTTCCAAAAAAAACCTGATATTTCTTTACCGCCGCGGGAAAGATAAAGTTGCTTTCGTCTCGTAAATCAATTATGGCTTTAAATGTATTATTTTTATATTAAAATGGAATTTCGATTTAATTACGTAATCCTTTTGCCGCTTCGTATAAAGTTTTGTAAATTAGGGCTTTTCGATACCTTACTTTTAAGGGCTTCTGGCGTTTTTTAATTTATAATAATATCCAGCTTAAAAGAATCTTTATTTACGTACTTTTCGAATAACGTATTTAGTATATTAATCGTTTTTATAGTTAAACCATATTTTCTTGCCATATTTACATTCGGAAGTAATTATTTTTTGCGGATTCGATTTTTACATTTTTCGAATTATTAAGTTAAAAGTATAAACTTTCGAAGAAGGTATTTTTATATTTAAAAGTTCGTGATAAATATAAAGTATTAAGGAATAATATAAATATCCTTACGATATGGCTTTTTGGCTTTATTTTAATTCGGGATGTAAGTAATAGGATTTAAGGTATTTTGGTTATTAGGAAGTTTTTATGCATTTATATTTATCATTTAATTCGGTAAGTATCTTTTCGTTTTATCCAGGCCAAAAGTCGTTATCTTTTTTGGCTTTAAAATATATAAGATAATCGTCGACGTAACAATCGGTAAAGTGTAATAACTTATGCTGGTTTTTTCGGGATTTGGTATATACCGTATATTCGGGAAGTTCGTAAAGCTCCGGGGATAACTATCCGTGGTTGCTAACGTCGGATCGGAACTGATTATTTTTATCGTGTATTTTATATTAAAATGTATCAAAATGGCAAAAGTATTTTAGCTTTATGGCTATCCTGGAAATCGTTTGTCCGGGGTGATATTTGCAGGCCCTAACTTTAGAGTTTTGATAAATGGGATAATTTTCGTATTTTGGGATATCGTTTTAAATTTGAATGGTAATGGTAATAATGAATTCTGGCTGGAAGGAAATCGAGCTAACTTTATTCTTTTTTTTTCTTTTATTTTACTGTCAGTTTTTTGTTTAGCCGCTTTAGCTTTTTTTTGGGATTAAGGAATCCTTTCCCTTTTAAAGTTCTTTTTTGTAAGGAAGCAATATTTGCTTTTAAAATGCTTTTTTTTTGTTATAATTAAAATATTCGATATTGGACTTATTTTTTAGGGCTTTTTCGAAATAATGCTTGCTTTTTTCTAAGGCTTGCCTTTATCCTTTTTGGTTCGGTTATTAAACCCTTTATCGTTGTTCCGTTTATTAGTTCCTTTTTTTTCGAGGTACCGGTTAAAAGTGCGTCGGTTGGTAATAATTATTTTGTCGGTATATTCCTTAAAGGATTTTATTTTGGGTATTATATACATTTCGTCCTTAATTTAAGGTTTTAAGCTGTCGTAAAAGGAATAAAATAACGCGTTTTCGGGTAAATTGGAAATTGCGGCCAAGCGGTTAAATTTTGTCGTATATTTTGCGGCTAACTTGGTTTGGTAAAAAAGGTATAATTGTTTTACCGCGTGCTATTTTTTATCTGAATTTTTAAATATAGTTTGTATTCGGTTCTCGAAGTATTGGTAATCGCTAAAAATGTAATTAATAATGTTTAAGGATTCCTTAAGGTAATTCTTTAAGTAATCCTTTATAATAAATTCGAATTATAAAAAAATTCGTCCAGCAAGTAACTGGAAGATAGTTATTACCTTTTGATAGTTTTCCGTTAAGAAGCTTTGGTAGAACTTAAGGTAAGTTTTAACTTGGACGAGGAATTCTTTTATATCTATAGTCCCGTTATAGGGCTTTGGGGTAATTATTTTGTAGCCCTTAATTTCCGGCATTCCATAGTAGCTGGGGGGTGGGATAGTGGTTTTACGGTACCGATTAAGGCCGAATAGTAGGGGTGCTAAGGTTCTTTTTTCCATTCCTCAGGTGGGTTGAGCTATCCTTTTTCTGGGGGGTTAGGGGTTTTTTTTTTTATTCTTTTTTAAGGTTTGGATTTTGCGTAACAGGATCTCCATTTTCTCTTTAAGGGAAAGCTTTTTCTTTTTTTTTTTTGGACCTTAAGGTTCCTGGACCTCTAGTTTTTCTTCCTTTTCCGAATTTCCCTGGACCTTAATAATATTTTTTGGAGCCGGGGTTAAATGCTAGGTTTAAAAGAAAGAAAGATTTCCCTTATTTCGGGTTATAAAAGGCATAATATAATTAATTAATTAAAGAACTTTTTCGATAGGAGGTAAATTATTTAATCTGGTTATTAATCCCTTATTAACTTATAACGGGAATCGGGTGTACTATTTATTTTTTAAACATCGTTTTGTAATATCGTTTTTATTAAGTTTAGGAAAGTTTATGCTTAACTGGGCTTGGAATTATCCGTTAGCTATTAATTAATAAATTATCAAAATATAACGAACCTATTATATATTTACCTGGAAGTATAAGTAATATCCGAAATGGGGTTTTAATTTGTAGGTAATAATAAGGCGAGGAATGATTTATTAAGGGTTTATTCGTTAAAAAGATTTAAAGATTTTTCCCTTAATTAAAAAACGGTACAATTGTTTTTAATCGAGAGCTTAAATTAATAGTTAAGGAACGGAATTAAGTAGGTGCTATTTATAAGGGGAACTTAGTTCATATATATCCTTTTTATCTTCTTAAGGTCCCTGGAGCCTTTTTGTATGGTCCCCTAAAAGTCTCTGGATGGTCTTTGTTAACGCGACAGAGATTATTTTGTGGGGCCGAGGTTTACCCGTTGGGGTTACCTTCCTAGGGTCTCATTTCTGGTCTGGGAGTCTTTCCTGTTTCGTAACATTTAGCAAACGCCAATTTTAAGTTTATACTAAAAGTTTATAAAGATACACGCGAAAGGCTCGTTAACGTTAAAATAAGTCTTATATTAAAATAACTTAAATAATTATATATAAAAATAAAAATAAAACTTGAATTCGTACGTAATTAAATAAAGAAGTATTATAACTAAAAAAAGTTAAAAAACCAAGCTTTTAAGAAAAAGAGATAATTTACCTAGCTACCAAAAATATCCAAACTAAACGACTAAAAACAAAACTCGATTTAAAACATATCGGACTTTACAAAATTACCAAGAAAATCTTAAAAAATAATTACTAATTAAAACTACTACCTAAAGTTAAATTCCAGCCAGTTTTTCACGTTTTCTTATTCGAGTTAACAGCAAATATTATTAAAGTTAACACAGAATACAAAAGAAAGGCGGAAGAAAATATACTAATATACGAGGCAAAAAAAAAAGTTTTAAATATACGCAAAAAGAACGGACTTACTTAGTACCTAATTAAGTAAAAAAATTACCCAAATTTCGAAAATACCTGGGAACCTGCCAAAAACATTATAAACGCCTAACGTTTATTAAGGAGCTTTCACTAGCGATGACGGACGCGCCCTAATTAACAATCGACCAATTAATAAGCTCGGACTAGTCGACCGGATCTACGACTTGGCTTAACGTAACCGCAGCAACCGCCGCCTCCAATTATTTTTGTTTCTTTTTTAAACGTTCAAACTTTTTCATAACTTCCGCACCTTAAACCTTATGACGGAGCATCTCGACGCTGCGGGAACGAAAAAGTTTTTTCTGTTTACGCAAACGAGTTAAATAACCAAATAATTCGGATACGTATTACTGCAGCTTAAGCAATTCTTCTTTAGCCATACGCTTTGCCAACTTTAATCGATTTTTTTCCGCGATAAGCTTGCCATATTTAAATTCCGAAGGACCAAATAAATTATAAGAACCCCCGTTTTTAGTATAACGCGCATACTTTCTAGAATTATAATACGCCTTGCAAGCCTTTTTTTCAGATTTGCAACGAAAATAGGAGAACTTCGACGACATGGTAAAACCAAGACGATCGATACGTTCTAAAAGAACGAAACCATTAATACGCTGGCGAAACGACGTTTTCCAATTCGACCCGACATAATAAGTATGAAAAAAGGAAAATTACTTACCAAAATCAAAAAACAAAAAAATTAATCTTTAAGGATAAAAATTCTGGAAAGGAAAAATCGTATTATAACCTAACGATTTTAACCGCAATATACATAATCGGACCTCTAAAATTTTAACCCCGACCTAAGCTTAAATGTTACGTAGCCAGCTTAAAAGGCTTAATAGCCTTTATTAGCCTAAGGGTTTTAAGCCAATCGAGCCACGAAAAGGCTTAAAGGGACTTAAGAGGATTTAACTAACAAAAAGGTTTAAACCGCTTAAGTACCTTAAGCTAAGATAAGGATATATACGCTCGTTATTACCATAGCTTAAATAGATTACCAGCTTGTAATACAATTTGGTTACCCAGATTACCTTTAACAATCTGCTATTACCAGACGTAACTATTAAATACCTTATTGCTTAATTTCCCATGACACTACTACTAACATAAACCGTACGGCTAGGTTTAATAGTTGGTTAAACCCCTTAGCCGTCACAATATGAATTTACTTAAATATACTTATTCATCCGTATTTATATTCCGTAACCTTTCTAGGCGTCGGTTAATTTCTAGTCTTGTCCCGACCGTATGCTCAAGCTGGTCAGGTATTGGTCTGTAATAAATTCGTTATATTTAATTATAAGAAATTTTCGTAAATCCGAAAGATCCTTTTGAACTTATACTATACCGATCCGTTTGGATCCGTCGGATCCATCCGTGTCTACGTTACGTAACCTTCCTAGACGTCGGATAATTCCAGGATTTGTCCCGACCGTACGCCCAAGTAGATAAGGTGTTAGTCCGTAACACTAGCGTTTTTATAATACTTATTAGTTGTAGCTTCCTTATAATATATTTAAAAGCATTTCGTAATAAACCTTTAATTAATTCATTAGCCAGTATGTTACTTATCAACCTATAATCCACTTTTATAAATTATTTTTTAATTATCTTTTAAAACTAGTAGTTATGTATAACGTCAGACAGAAGCTCGCGACTTATGCACGCTCACGACTCGTTTTTTGGCACTTCGCAACAATCAATCCAAATAACTCAACCACAACATATCCAATTGATTCAAATCAATGGTATTCCTTTTCGCTCGACGTATCCACAGCTTTGTAACAAGTGCTCGCAGTATATTAAAACTTGGTACGGACGTTATATCATCATTCCTTCGTTTTACCTTCCATACGACAGCTACCCTCAACTATTATTAATAATCTTTTTACCGCTACCTTTACTGTTAGCTAAAAGACCTGATTTATCCCGTATAATAACTTATTCTTTTTTACTAAGAATATTTGTTCTAATTATTTAATTACGTAGGATCGAATTGTTGCTCCGGAAAGTCCTGCGATACGTCTTACGACGCGCCCTAGAACGCGCCCCAGAACGCCCAGAACGCGCCTTACAGCCTTGCCTCATAGCCTTGCAATACGTCCTATAACCTTCCGATACGACGTATTTTACGAATAGCTTCCACTCATTAAAGCCGGACAAAAGGCGCTTACGTATATAGGTTAAGAACTTGGTCGGCAATCATTTTCTTGTCGGTTAATTTTAATACTTTCGAAATCGGGGTAATATTAGCTTGGACGCGTTAGGAAGTAATTGGTCGCGTAAAGGTTAAAAGGAAGGAATGGCAATATAACGTCCGCACCAAGTCTTGCTATAATACGTGCATTTGTTACAAAGCTGTGGATACGTCTAGCGAAAAGGAATACCGTTGATTTGAATCAATTGGATATGTTGTGGTTGAGTTATTTGGATTGATTGTTGCGAAGTGCCAAAAAACGAGTCGCGAGCTTGTATGAGTCGCGAGCTTATGTGTGACGGCTAAGGGGTTTAACCAACTATTAAACCTAAGTCGTACGGTTTATGTTGGCAGTAGTGCTGTGGGAAACTGAGCAAGGGAGTATGCGATAATCACGTCTGGTAATAACAGGTTGTCAAAGGTAATCTGGGTAACCAAGTGGTATTACAAGCTGGTGATCTAACTAAACTATGGGAGGTAATAAGCGTATATATCCTTTCCTCTATTCTCTGGTAATCTGTTCCGATCATTGTTGATCACACTCACCCGTTGTGATCAATAGTGATCCTAATGCCCTGGGTCACTCCTGATCACTGGATCCGCTGTGATTAATAGTCACGTGACCGGGGCTTCTTGTCGGAACTTGTCTTCTGTAGTCTCCGACCGTTTTTGGAGAGGCCAAGCCTTGTCGTATCATAACATTATGTCTGACGTTATACGTATTATAACGCTATTTATGAAAATGCAACATCGGCTTTAATTATGTATAGTTTATTAATTTCGTATTATATTTTCAGCGGTTTTATACCAAGACCCACTTTTTAAATTTCAATTTCCTCGAAAATTATATAAGGTTTTTTTAATAATTTATATAAGCGATAACCTTTTATTTTAGTTCTAATAATAAGTATTATACAATGCGAGAGCCCATTAAATAACATTACTGCGAGGCGCCACTAACTTAGATGACTAAGCAGTTACCCTGTCACAGTTAGGCTGATCGCGGGAGAAGGTTGCATAAGGTGTGGGAAGTGTAAATTGTCATAGATACTCTAGGCTCTAGAGAGCAGTGGCTAGGAAGCTCTATTTATAGTGTAGGAGCCCCGGAACAACGTTGTTACGGGGTCTCTACAGCTCCTAGGGGCTCTGATGACTAAGCAAGTGACCCCTATTCTGCGACATACCCCTATTATGCGATACTTATTAATAAATCTCTCGGCAATTTGACAGATCTTGAGTGCCTTCAAATGTGAGGCCCCACTCTATGGCCGGAGAGTATCAGGTCTCAATACAATACAAGTGAGCTAAATCCATATTATAGAGTACACTAATCACAAGGGTACCATGGCCTTCCAAAGGTACCACAAGATATGGTAAAGTGCGTTAACAGGAAAGGGTCTTTGCATCCATGGAGAACATCCCACTCAACCAGCCGCTTTCTTTATCCTGATCGCTTTACCTCACTCAGCCGGATCCACAAGCTAGGCTTCACCCACGTTTGGAAGACTTTCATCTGGCTCATATCCCAGTTGCGTAGCACATCATCCCTGGCGCCATCTAGGATCATGTCGAAGTTGTACAACAGCTGCGACATGATAAGTCGCATTTCGAAAAAGGCCAAGTTCTTGCCAATACAGCCCCGGGGTCCAACGCTGAATGGCTGCGAGGCATTCAATCGGTCGTTTGCATAACATTTATCCTTGTCAGTAAGCCACCGCTCAGGCACGAAGGTGTCCGGGTCGCGAAAGTTGAGTGGGGAGTGGCAGGCAACCCAAGGCGCGACACCCACTGTCATTCCGGGTGGGACATAGTGGCCATCGATAGTAGCGCCTCCAGGTGGCACGATGCGTTGCTGGTTTGTAACGGCTGGCGAGAACAAGCGCAGTGCTTCGTTAATGGTGGCATCCAGGTATGGCACACGGTCCTTGACTGTCTCCCACTTTATATCACGGTCGCTTACGAAAGCACCGCGAATCTCAGCCACCAAGCGCTCGTATACCCGGGGGTTTGTGCAGATGAACAAGGTCCAACCAGTCAGCAAGCTAGCCGTCGTCTCCGTACCCGCACTGACGAGTAGCACCATGTTCATGATGATCTCAGCTTGGGTCAAGCCCTTGCGCGACTCTGCATTCTTCAATATGTGGAAGATAAGGTCCTTGTGATCGCGTTCCATGCCATCAGCGAGTCGAGCAAGTGTCTTGGCCTGCGAATTCTGGAAATGGGCTCGCCGCCAATCAGCCGCTCGCGCAGGGATCAACAACTTGACGAGCACGGCTCGCAGCCACGAGTCGACTCCAGTGACCCGCCGGATTGCCTGGTCCCAAGATGCCGACTTGAATACATTGATAACCGAAGTGGACCATTCTGTAGCCGACCCCTGGTCGAGGCAGCCGAAAGGTTCCGCAAAGGCGAGGTCGCCTATTAAGTCAAAGGTCGTGTAGGTGTACCAGCTAGAGAAGTCGACACTCTTCCCTTCGGCCGCAAACACCCTCATGGAGGCTACCAGCTTGTCAACATGGATTTGAATTATGGGCTCCTGCTGGAGGAGAGCTGTGTTGGAAAAAGGGTATGCCAATGCCCTACGCTGGCGGCTGTGGTTGGTGTTATCAGCCAGGCTGATGCCCGTTTGTCCGCCCATTGGAGAGACTGCGCCAATGAATATGGGGCTCTTCTCCATATTAGGCCCGTTTTTCTTCACGGGGGATTGTAATCAGCTTAAGCTTCGAGTAAACAACTTTGGAATCACACAAAAATATGCCTTTGGTTATTTTACTCACTCTATTCCCGTAAATGTCCTCCCAGGCGTCCGGTCCGATGAAGCTAAGCTCATTTGGAGCGACTCTCACCACAGGGCCTGGTCGATTGCGACTAACGTCAGCTAACAACGGATTCTGTTTTGGATCTAGGGTGTATCTACACTCACCATATTTGTTATGAAGGTGTTGGTAGTAGGTATGCTGGTTGCCATAAGCTAAAGGCCATGCGGATGGTAACTCTGACACGCTATTGATCCATGGACCGGGGTATTTGCTGAGTGGATGAAAGCATCGTCTCTTGATTATTCCAGTCACAAGGGCAAGGAGAGCCTATGATGATAGACAATGTCAGCTTCGTTCGTAGCCACGACAAGGCCTTCGAGACCAGTTTTGGAGTGATACTGTCCATATGTGACAATACATTGAAAACGCACAATTATTATAATAGATCTGCCTGCTGAAGATGTCAAGATATTGTCAAGGAGGTTGTGGTTAGAAACCGAAGCTCCCAAAAGCGCAGACATCTCGAAGAGAGAGGACATAGTCATCTTGACTGGCTATCAATGTGTGGTTCTCCCGGAATGTGCTCGCCTGGGGAGGAAAGCACTTTTCATTGTAAAGTTATCAGATAATAAGGAAACACAATACTCCACTACGATGCAAAATCGTAGGTTCCCCTCATCCGAGCGATCCGTGGCCTCAGTCGGCTTGTCGGATGGATGTCCATGCGAGGTGACGAGTCAGTCATCATCATCCAAGCGAACCAAGACCGAAACGAGTGAGTACTATTCACTATGGTTCACAGTGTCTGATCACATCGAGGACATGATCGTTAAACAGCGTCTCAAATGCAGTTTGTACCTGCATATATCATGTGAGCGCCCCATTATGTTTACTAAAAGGATCAACTACTCGCATCGGTGAAACCGAACACTAAGATGGTCAACAACGCGTACAGTCGAAGTCGGATACGGAGCCTTCCTATCAAGCCAATCAGTGCCTCGGTAAACAATGAATCCGAGACCCCAGTATGGGCGTATTCAGTATCCGGCTCAGACAAACTCCGTCGTACTAGTGATTAGTGGCGAGCAGAAGCACCTCTAGTCGTCTAGAGACGAATTGTCCAGACCCGTATCCACAGACCGGTTTCTCCGTCTATTTGCCCCTCCTATTATCCACAATCAACCCTTTTTGTGGCATCTAGGATTTATATAATGCTAGGCCCGCAGTAATAGCTTAGCATATCTGACATGGGTTATCAAAGCCAAGAGTTGAAGGAAGGTCCAGACGTAGCTAGCTATCCCACTATAGAGCAAGGGAGTGTACTATAGTTGCGGGTATATATAACGGAATTACTAACAATGCAATGGCAACGACATTTTTGCCATAGTTATAACCCCCGTAAGCACTTCACGCTAAGATATTTTGTCTAGCAATAACGTTCGTATTGAACAACTTCCCCGTAATTACAACTTAGCCTGCCTTATCATGGGCTGACATTTATTAACGCAGTTTTAAAGCCAAGGTTTGATTTATAAATGAGCGCAGGGCGTTACTTAATATATAATATGGTTAATACAGATAAAGATCTGTCGCTAATATCCGAAGGGGTATATTCTAGTTTAGGATTATTTATATATAACTCTATTACTAGCAATACAAAGTGGCATCGCCTTTGTAACACATGACTTTATTCTAAGGAGTACTTATATTTAATATATTCTTTAAGTTGCATTTTAATATATCACTCATCTTGGGCCCTAATGACCTAAGGAGAAATAATAAACACGAATTCATCGTTAGTTCACAACCCAGTCACTTTCCACCAATCTCATTTTAAGCTATGTAGGCCTAGTTAACCTTTAATCTAACTTCTTGTCACGGTAAAATAAGCCTGAAACCTTTGTGCCTAGGTTTGTTTGTACTCTGCATCGGCAATCCATCTTTCCTAGCGGCTTATTCCGCAAACTTGACTAATGTCTTTATCCTAACGCCGCAATGCTACATCCTAGTAGAGAATCGAAATGCTTCACACTAGTACTGCGCAATCCCTACTAAATACCTGTGTCCTTGTTGGCGGTGTAGTTGGACAGGTTAAGTTGCACCTTGTTCTTCATGGATCGTGATGACGCGTTCGATGTGGGGCTCGCGGCAGTTACCTTAACTTTCCCGATGGTAGTGCATTTTGAAGAGATCGCGGGGCAAGACATAACTAAGCCCTGTGGTTGTGGTGGTGTTAGGTGGATCACCAAATCGCCCCGCAATTCTAATTTGTAATTGCCTCATCCGGCCCACCGTCTCTGAACCCCCCTGGCAGCCGTTGAGGCCGCAAAAAGTGGATCTCCAACTGTAGTTCAATGCTCAAGGATCTTCGATGATAGCGCAAGACTTTCCCCGCTGGTTCCTGAGCCGCCTAAACCTATTGGATAATGCAATAAACGTTTGTATTAGCTAGGCAGGTTGATACGAGCCGCAGGGTCCAGCCGTCCGCGGGGGAGTCTATGTCCACTGCCAGCCGGGGGACCTGGTCCCCGGATATGTAGACAGGCATCTTCTATCATGCGATTCCCTAGTAGGCAGGTATTACCTAGAGGTAAGACGTGCATTGGTGCTGCGGGCTTACCTCCGACTGCGATACGATAGGTGGTAACGGTGCCCACGCCAACCATGTATGGGAAAATGACCAGGTCCACTTTGGGCTCGATACATGGGACGTAGTGCCGTAGCAACGACGTTTTCTAAGGAGTACTCACGTGCTGGCGCCATACAAATTCCTTTAAAAAATTACCAGAGAGTCCCAGGCAAAGAGGCAGCAGGCGTCAGGCTTGTTTGGTGGGGGATATACGACGTGATTGCTAATAATGCAATGGAGGCGTCGTGTTTGCGACAATTGGTATGGGGGGAACTAGCATTGCATTCCACGCGTTCAAATGCTACAAGATGTCATCTTAAGCATTGCCCCCATGCAGTGTCACGTGAATTATTTCACTGCACATCTATAGCGCAACTGCGTAGAGAGACTGCGAGGCATACTAACTCGCTCCATACTTGCTACGTATTGATTATGGCATTATTTACAGTCCGCCAGTGATATAGCTTTTAGAATACTCAGGGTGCTATGAATTGCTTTGATTTATCCCATTTACGTACAAAGACATTCCAAGTGCATACCTCTCACAGAGGCTGGAAAGAGTGACGTTCCAAGGTCAGGTGCGATTCCTTGCTTCCTAGATTCCCATGTAGATTGAACGAATTAACAGATAAGCGAGTGGTGGATTGTCAAATCAAAAACCAGCATCCTTGAAGACTTTGCAACAGATTAGACTGCAGATGGGACTGTGCCCCTCTCGGTCACTTTGACGAAAAGGTTCTCCTCGAGGAATACGCCATAGCTGAGCACATCGCAAGGCTTGGCCGGGCTTACCAGTTGGAGGTCAAAATTGCGGAGCACCTGTGGATTGACAAATCAGTCTTTAAAGAACCTGAATGTTTGATTCCTGCTGCGGGGTCTTGGTGGATTAATGACTACCTCTCATGTGAGGCTGAGGCGCACGGATTCTCGGTCGGCTTGTTACGGGTAACGTTTTCATAATGCAAAAGAAAGACTCAACTCACTTCAAAGACGCTCTTGTTAAGTTCCATGAATGCGATCGTCTTACCGACACACTGCCATTGTCCATAGCCAAAGATCAATTCGACATTGCGCTCCATCACACCGCGCGCTTCGTTCTCGAGCTCCATGAAGCGCTCCGGTCGGAATACATCCGCGTCTTCGCCAAACATGGTCTTAGAGCGCAGTAGTGATGACGTATTCATGCACACGGAAGTCCCGGCAGGGACATGTTGACCATGGAAAGTGTCACCCCCCGCGGGTACTACCTTTGGTAGAAGTCCCAGTAAAGGCGGACGCATGCGGATGCCCTCATAGATGACGGCCTGCAAGTATGGTAACTTCTTTGCTTGCTCAACGGTGATGGGATTAGAAGCCCGTCCATCGCTCAAAGCGGCCTGTATCTCGGCTTTCAGCTTGCCATAGACACCCGGCGTGGCCATAGTGTGCACCAGTACGGAGCGGATGGCTGATGCAGTGCTTTCAGTGCCGGCCACCACCATGAAGAGACCTTCGACTTCGCATTCCTTTTGGTTCAGTTTGTGGTGGATAAAGGAGCCCTAGATGGTCTCGATATAAGTTCCAAGGCTATCGGGATAGAGTAGATCACACTTACAAGCATGTCTTTCTTCTGTTCCGCCCCAGGCTCGAATCTCTTGCTCACGTGGTGCTCTGCGACGCTTTAATTCGATCAGCGCATAGTGCCAAGTGAAAATCAATATTATGCACAGGTTTCTGGAGGGCTAGAAGTAGAATGAGACGTACGCCATCAGAGCTCCAAAGCCCTTCTTGTCTTTGGGGCCCGGCCCAAGCAACCTGAGAAAGGGTTTCGAGAACAGCACGTTGCGGATCCAGGGGATGTCGGCTGAGGTTGACATTTGCGGCCACAGGTCCCGCACGCCCTTCAAAAAATTGTAGTGGTCCGTCTCGTTAGCTAAATAACCAAACTCGTATCCGAAGGCGAGGCGGGTGATGACATCCATGGTAAAATAACACGAGAGCCGGCCAAGGTCTAGCAAGCGGCCTTTGCAGGCGTAATTCTCTCGCATCACACGAAGCAACGTGGCAACTTGCTGGTTTACGCCGATCTCCAGGTCTGGAATCTCGCGGCCGCTGTAGGCGTGGAGAGTCCGTGACTTGAACTTTGTGTGTTCGGCTGACTTTAGCACGGTGAACATGTTGTCATGGTATGGATTGAAGCGGCCCGTGATATACCACGAGTCACGCTCGTAGCCGCTGCGTGCGCCGCTAATCTTACGGATGATATCCGGGTCGTCCGTAAGAAGCTCATTCGGACCAATCCGCACAAGCTTGTGCTTTCGGTTCAGCTCGCGATGCACCCAATACTGCCGTCCGCTGTATGTGGTCTTTGCCAGCCACAAATACGAAAAGTTGGCGAGCCACGATGCCGCTGGAAATTTGCGCAGTCTCAACCATGCAAGAAAGCCGCTAACGGCGTACCACACTGGCAACAACAAGAGTATGATGATACCCAATTGCCAAAGTGACCCTAGATGCTCGAGCGGTAATACCGCCATCTTGAAGTCGAGCGGATTGGGTGAGATGCTGCTGAGAGAGGCAATATTGAGTTTGAGGTTCGAGGCAGGAAAAGATGCCATGTTCAGTGAGGAGATAGTAGCGATGAGACACAGAACGCCAAATCTAATCTTGGAGCAGGTCTCTTCTAACAGCGTAGTAGTAGCTACCATGAGATCTTAGCATGCTCAGACTCTTTTGAACGATGAGATGCTAGAAAAGGGGACAGCATGATGAGGCAGAGTATGGGGGTCGCCAAATTAAAGTGGCGGAGCAGATACAAATCAAATGGGTGGGTCAATTATGACCAGATGGACTGAATCTTGACTTACCGTCCCCTCAAGAGCACCCGCAGAGAAGTTTCGCACAGTGCATACTATCTCACTTATTCAGTCAGTTGTATACCTACGTTAGATTGATCAGCGATAGCCACGAGTCCGAGCCAGGGTTGTTCCCCTCCGGTAGCCGCATCAAGCATCCGGAGGTTGAAACTGCCCCATAACTCCACAAGCTCACCCTTGGAATACGCCTGTGCCTCAGGTGAGCAAGGACTGGCGGGCTACGCTAGAGTAACCCAAAGATCGTCCTGCATTTCTATCTTATAGAACTGCTCTTTGTAGATAGTAGATGCATGTATGGCCTCATTCTTAAGACTTCGTGCCGCCACTCTGATGGTGGGCCATGACAAATATAATGTATGTGGGGCAAGCGAACAACAAAGCGAGAGCTCTGTATTGAGGAACCCATGAGGTACAGCTTGTGAGTTCCAAGAAGTGTCGAAAAAGCAATCTCTTCAAGTATCCAGTCCGCCTTAAGGGGTTCAGAATACCATGTGAACCTCCGAGTCGTAGCTCGACCCGCATACACTATTTCAGGGATTAGAGTGTTCTCATGGTTGACAAGGTAGAGATTCTGAACTCACCCGCAATCCTGGGTTGGTAAGAAGCTGAGTCGAGATTGTCTCGCTTTCTGCCTGTTCACTTAAGGGGGTGTGTAGTTATAATTCGGTAAGCGAGTGTGCTGCCATATTTAAGACTTCATACGATCCTTCAGATCATTGTCTGACTCTACAACACGCTCCTCCCTATTCAAATCCACTGTTCTCTCGTGGACGTCTACAGAAACCTTCTGTCTGTTCTTTTTTCTGTTGCAATATTGTATCGAAAAATACACTTCAGCCGCCATGTCCCCCAAATTCCGTGACGCTTGGTACTACCCGCCGGACATCGCCAACGACCTGGACGACATCACCCAGCTCAATGAGCGGCTCAAGCAGGAGGCTTATGCCTGTGCGTGGGAGTATACACGATGTGTCATTCCCCAATATACCAACTGGCGGCGGTATGTGGCCTTCATGAGAATTATCATCATGGGCATCATCGCCGAGTTTCGGGGCGATCTTGTCGATGTTACCGCAGGCGACTGCATTCTCGGTTACTCACTTGATGGTACTCTCGCTGAGTTGTTCGAGGGCACACCGGGACATGCTCTGATGGCACGCGAGTACAAGTCGTTCCTCCTCGTGACGGCCGATAAGTCTAGCTCGCGACGCGACGGGGAGCTGTTCCGGCGCTATGTCAACGCACTGGCTATCTCTCCGCGTGTTTGGTTCCGTATGCGTGACTGCGATGCCCTAGCACGCTTTACTATGGCGTCGGCGTTGGCGTGCAATGACCTTGACGACGTATGGCCAACAGATCAGCAATTCGAGCTGTTGTCTGAGATCGGTGACACACTTTACGACGCCGTGGCCTTTTACAAGCATCGCAGTGAGGGCGAGACCAATAGCACTTTCGCATACGTTCCGCTCGATGTCCGCATCAAAGCTTTTCGTGTTGCACGCGAGGTGCTGTGGGCCATGGATGTGGCCTATGCACATAAACCTGAGGGCGCGCCGCTTATGAACTTCGTGCGCTTCTTCGGCGGGCCAATTCATCTTATGATGCGCCGTTACCGCTTCGTCGAGGAGGACCTTACTGTTGGCAGACCCGAAACTGACGCAGTTGTGACCGAGACACGTCGCAACGTGAAGCTATGGAACCGCGTTGACGCGGATATTCACGATGTCAATAAGAAATTCCCGAGTACAGAGGTCTCTGGGGTTCAGCGCTACCACGCTCTCTTGAAGCGAAGCGAGGAGCTGATGTTCCCTGAGCTGCCCGAGTTCCTCGAGCTTGGGGGCAAGCCGCATTGCAATCGCTGTGTCTATCGTACCTCATACGGCGCCGAGCAGAGCCATTGCTTTGGTGGCGTCACCCTCTGCCTGGGCTGCCAGGCTATGTGGCGTGGCTACGTCGAGGCGCTGCCCGAGCGCGCCAAGGAGGTATTCCCGGATATCGTGCTGAAGGCGCCGCCAGCACCAGAAGGAGATGACCCGACTACTGAAGTGAAAGAGAAGCGGCTGAAGAACCGCCGGTCTATGGGCAACGGGAACTACTCGTTTAGCAATGAGAATGGCGTTGGCCATCACACGGCAGATCGGATTCCGCGCTTACCAGGCGGTAGTGCACTGGTGCAGAATGGCGATCATGCCGAGGTAGCAATGCCGGCCGCGCCTCGTCTCATGGTCGTGGAGTGAAGTCGTTAAGTATAGAACTAAAGGAAATTTTTCGTCTTTCATTTTGTACGTCGGTCATTTCACGGTCAATGTCGGAAAAACGAAGCTTTTCAAGGCAATATGCGCGGGTGCCTTCACTCACTTGGGATGATTTGTATATTCACATGCCCTGATTACAACATTCAATCGTTAGATAGTGCGTGGCCCCGAGCCTCAGTCGCCATTTGGTATATATTCCTATCCTATTTTATATTAGCTTTCGCGTTTCGTCAAACCCAGCTGAAGCTGACCAGTCATCTGAGCCTTGCTTATTTTGGTCAGCCACTGAAGAGAGATTGCTTCATGCATTTTGGCCCAGCTTTCTGTCTGTTACAGTTATTTTATGTATATTTAAGGAGGCTTCGCCACCCATCCATTTTATTTATGACCTCGTAGATGTCAACCTGATAATTTATCCTCCTGGTGCCATATATGCTTCAGTATGTGATGTCGGAGTCTCATAGGTTTCGCGTGGGGTTTGTGATTGCCCACTCGTCAGTTTGTGATTGCCCACTCGTCAATATCTATTGATTACCTGCCACCCTAAGTGGTTAACCATAGGGTGGCATATAATTTAAGTCCTGCAGCCCTGATAAGCAATTAACCGTATTCATCATAGGTACTTAAAATATTATCTTTTTTATTTTAAGCCCCCGTTTATAAGTACCCATTGGTAAGTAAGTATGTCGCAGAATAGGGGTCACTTGCTTAGTCGTCAAGACCTCTGTGAACTGTAGGCACCTTGTAACAACGTTGTTCCGGGGCTCCCACACTATATATAGAGTTTCCTAACCACTACTATCTAGAGCCCGGATTATCCATGACAATTTACACTTTCCACGCTCTCTTCAACTTTCCCTTGCGATCAGCCTAATCGTGACGGAGTATATAAAGCGAAAAAACTAATCGTGGGTAAAATAGCGGCAATTATGAGTACCCATAAGAGAAGAATAGAGCGTGGGTGGGTGGTAGTGCAAACCCTAGCTTCGCGTAGAAGCTCTTGCCCATCGTCACTATTTCATAGTAGCCTGCGGGCATCATTGACCTTGTTGACTGCCTGATCAGCGCCAGCGCGCTTGAGAATTCGCGGAGCACAAGCATCTCACACTTCGCCACTAACGGGATTTAGCTAAACCAATTGAAATTGTCATGTTAAACTAGCTTTGGCTGCTAGCAGCTGGCCTCATTTGGGGCTCATGTGTCTACGTGATTGGTAGATAATCCCTTAGAGAGTGCGGTTGTCTAGAGCTTGTGAACATAAGCTAAGGGGCGCGGAGGGCTTTTTCAACCATCTCTGGTCACAACCGCCAATCACTGATATGAAAACAGCCATATGCATCACCAAAAAGTTGCTCCTAAGCAAGTTCCATTGTTGTCAATAGACCTGAGCTCACCTGAGTAGCTGCCGCTTCGACCATGTGTGAGCCCCTGCGGCACCGCTTAGGAACCTTATTTTTGGTCACCCTGGATATTGGTGCCAAACTGCCAAAGCTAGAGACAATCGTGTAGGCATCTCGCACGGCTCTCTCATCCCTTATCTCAGCGGCCCAGACCTCGGTTCCCAGATTGGTAAAATATAGCTATCAAAGGGCCAAGTTTTCTGGAAACAGAAGCCCCGGAGCTGACCCATCGAAAGGGTTGCAGTCCCGCCAGGAGTGACTTTCAGACCTCTGAGTGCGTCGGCGGAAGGGTTACCGCTGTGCACAGACGTGACAGGAGGGTACTGCAGTCATGCCACGTATAGTAGGTGAGTCATTCGGATAGCCCGGATGTATTGAATACAAGGGAGGTTGGATGGAGCCACTGGGGTGGAAGAATACTCATCTCGCAGAACAGAACGGTCAGGGCAGAAAGTTAGTGCACGTCAACCCACTTTGCTGCCCGGGGTCGATCCTATGCCTTGCAGCCATTGTGGCTGAGTGGGAATATAAAATGGTAGGCGGACAAACCATGGTAGAAAGTGGAAACAAGTTTCTACCGACAGGGGATAAATACACCGTGTAATTCGCTAGCTCAGGCGCCAGAGGTCTGTGGGGCTTGCTGGGAATCTGCCAACTCCATCAGTGGATCCGGGATGCACCACTCGATCAGCTGTGGGCTATGTGAGGACATCCAGAACGGATCGGACTTTCGGCTAGGGCGAGGGAATACCCACCGGAGCACGTTGACCCATGGCCCCATGGGGGCCCCATAAGGAGCTTCGGACACCCACGGGACACCCATGGGAAACTTCTCAAATGCTAAAATACGCATGATTTATCCGCGGGTTATTTTATCCTACTTATTATGTTTTTGCGAATAATGAAGTTAATATTTATTACAATACGTACGTTAATCATGATACTAATAACTATTATAATTATAATTTTATTATTTATTTTTTATTTACAAGGTATCATATAATGGTGAGTCCTTTTTCTTCCGCTCTTCGGGGAATTGGAGCCAGTTCGGTCGGTGACCCACGGGTGCCCCTTTCCTCAGTGTAACGGCTGCCACATACCACTCCGCTATGGGGCAGAAGACTGGCGAATGACTGTAGCAATCATTCTGGGTCTTATAGCTCTACTTACGTTGGAATCCGTACGGGTGATAAGTCCGTACGCCTGTTACGGTGGGCAAGGCCGTAGCATTCGGGCATGGTTTAGAGAGCTAGACTTCGGTGTTTATGCAGTGTCCACCGTTCCGGCGCGAATGCCGATGCCTAGTGCGGTTTTCTTTGACACCGGGACCTACTGTATCTCGGGAAATTTCTATATGTGTCCGGCCAAATCAATCTACCTATGACAATTGCAGGATCGAGAAACTGCACAGACATTCTCCCTGTCGGACACTGACTAGGGCTTCCTTACAATACAATGCAAGTGTAGCCTGGTCGTCCTAGCAGCATTTTTTCCTCGACTATCATTGAATCATCATTGGCATATCTCTAAACTCAACGTCTCAAGTGGGGGGTTTCTAGTATCCCACCCAACTGCGTCTGTTCTGGCGTTGTAATTCAAGGTTTCACGCCAGGACAACTTCCTTATTAGTGATACGGGCCGTCTAATGTCGCGGTAGTCCTGCAGTATATCAAGCCAGGCTATAGACATATATGAGTAGTGCGAGATATCACCAGGGGAGTTGCATTTGCATAGCGTTACTACGATTTAGCGTCTCAAGTTCTCTGCTGGGGTCTGTCATGGGGCTCCTCTATGTGCTGATCCCCTTCCCTAGATAGTAGTTACTGTTCAAACTGAGGTGGACTTATCGTCTACCGACGCACGCATGCATGACTGCTCTGCTTGTCGACTTTTTGGGTAAGGTTTCATGTTCCTTGTGCGTCCTCGTTGACGCTGTTCGTCTCGGCTTCCCCCTTCCGCATTCGAGGAACTCAAATAAACCAGCTGCACAGACAGAGAGACCAAACCCTATTTACAACAGGAAGATGAAGAAGTCTTGAATTCTTCGGACAGCACCTCAAGAGGCTATATCATCTCATCTCAAACTCGTATCTTTAGTTTTAACACGGCTACTTTATCGCCTATCTTACCCTCAAGATGAATCAGCCAACATTGGTCTTTCTGGTTCTGCCCATCCTTGGTATCCTCCTCCGCGCTTTCTACAATGTCTTCTTGCACCCTCTCCGCAACTACCCTGGCCCATTTCTGTGCAGAGCCACCTTTCTGAAGTGGATGCTGGTGCAGTGTCAAGGGAAGTCAAGCAACTACCTACAAGCCATGCACAAGAAGTATGGGCACGTCGTTAGAATCGAACCGAACGTGTTGAGCTTCATCGACGGCCAGGCATGGCCGGATATCTACGGGCATAAGACTGGTCACAGAACTGGAGCAGCCGCTGGTGCAAACGCCAGAGGAAACCTGCCCAAATCATCATACGCAGTCCGAACCAATGCTAATGGCTATGCTGATATTGTAAGCTCCAAAAAGAAAGCATTATAAAGCCCTTTTGTCGCTGATTTATTGTTGTTACAGGTCAATGTCCCTACCGAGGCTGATCATAGACGCATGCGCAGGTTGATGAACCATATGTTTTCTGCATCTGCCATAGCTGGCCAGCAACCGATCATTCGGAAGTACGTTGACATATTAATCGCCAGACTCCATGCCAAGGCTGCTCTAGGTGAACGAGTAGACATCGTCATGTGGTACAAGTATGTTCACCCCCCCTCCCCCGCCCCCCCAAAATAAAAAAAGGAAAAGGAAAAACTTGAAAAGAGACCCTTATGATCGCTCTTCACACGCTTGGATGCATCTGGGGGCAATTCTGACGACCTCACCTTCCAGCTACACTACCTTTGATATACTCGGCCAATTAGCATTTGGTCAAGATTTCGGTTGCTTGCAAGACGGGGAATTTCACGTGAGCAGTTGCCCCTCAACATCCTTTACACCGATTAACCATTTCCCAAAACATAGCCTTGGGTATCCAACATCTTTGGATCTCTGAAAGACAGCTTTCTCGAACGCACCTTGGATCGATTCCCTTGGCCACTTAACAAGTTCATATATTATCTCTGGGTTCCCAGAAACCTGACCACGGCTAGGAAAAATGAGTTTGACTTTGCGACTTTGAGAGCCAAAGAGAGAATAACCCAAGGCATCACCATGGAAAAGCATGATTTCATGAGCTACATGTTGAAGTACAACGACGAGAAAGGGTATGTCAAAAATTCTACTTTACAGGATACTAGTGCATTCAACCTGCTAAGGTAATTCTTCTCTAGGATGTCCGAAGGGGAGCTCATGAGTAATTCCAGTGTTCTCATTATCGCTGGGAGCGAAACCAGTAAGCTTAGCCTCTTAAAATCCATCATCAAATTCGAAAAGCTGACACTCCACAGCCGCTATTTACCTCTCGGGGATCACATATCATCTGATGCTGAACCCAAGAGTGATGAAGAAACTGACGCATCTGGTTCGTTCCACATTCGCCAGCGAGGACGACATCACCCCAAATTTGGTTACGGAACTCGAGTATCTGACGGCCGTTCTTAAAGAAGGGGGCCGTACCTATCCTCCCGTGCCTTCCGGTGTGTGGTCATTATTAAAGCCCTCCCCTCGATTTCAACAGATTCCATATACGGACCTCAGAATTTCTGTCAATTAACTTGCTAACCCACATCGTAGGTCTTCCCAGGCAAACCACCAAAGGCGGTTCGTTTATCGTTAACCAAGTCGTCCCCGAGGGTACCGTCGTCTACGTGCACCCCATGTCAATCAACCTGTCTCCCATGAACTTTGCGGACCCCCTCGAGTTCGTTCCAGAGAGATGGCTCAAGGATCCTCCGGCAAAGTATGCCAACGACAACCTCGAGGCCACACAGCCGTTCAGCGTAGGTCCCAAATCCTGCATCGGCCGAAAGTAAGTTGCTCAACACACCTTCTATCACTGGATCTGCCTTGTCAACCCTCTTCGGGCCCCTTCTTTATTCTATTTCCCCCCTGGTACTCTTTAGACACTAACTGTGTGAAACAGTCTTGCTATGGCGGAGATGCGTCTCATTTTGGCCCGAATGGTTTGGAATTTCGACCTGGAGCTATGCGACGAAAGTCGGGGCTGGAAGGGGTCGCAGTTGGTTTTCAACGTGTGGGAGAAGAAACCTTTAATAGTCAAGGTCACATCTCGGTGGAGGGATGGACAGAGGGGGAAGTCTTAGGACGGCAGGGATGTCTTGGGAGAGACCCCACAGCTGCAGTGATTATTCGAGTCAGCATGTCCAAATTGTTCACGGTATCGGAAGCAAATTAGTTATACAGAGATTTTTCTTTTTATTTACATCTGTGGGCAAATGTGTGTTGCAATGCAGGCTAGGTCGTTGTTGGGTTGCTGTCTAAAGCTACTCATCTGCAACTGGGGGTGGGAGCAGCCAGATATAGGCTTTAGTTCCCTTTAGCCTTGCAATCCTAGGGCCATAAATCAAAGCCCTTTGGTTCATTTAAAGCCCCTTTCCAAAAATCACTTCAACTGCCGACAACATCTTTTAATTCTTCATAAGAAATGGAAAGAAAGTTGATAATTTTGGTAATAGCGTCCAGAACGGACCCCTGTCTCGCACAACTAGATATCAGGCCTCGCTCGCTTGTTAGGGATTTATGAGGTTTGATTAGCTGATTCTAGCGTGATAACAGCAGTCCATTGGAAACAAGCCAGGGAGGCCTGAGCTAGCTGAGGTAAGACGTTTGTAATTATTTCTAAATCGAAAGCTCTAGCCACGGCTACGCCGCAGGCGCAGCCACAACCTCAAAAGTAGGGCCTGATCTCGATGAGGTAATGAAAGACCAACGCGGCGGCGCGTGGCGCCGTACGTAAAGTAAAGACGCCGGGGGTCACTTACCAAACAATGCAACTATATCCGGATCAACTACCGAGGCCCACGGCATTACCGTGTACGAACTGTCTGCGTACTTCAACGGATTTCGACCTTGTCTCGTTCTGCGCATTCCCTAAGTAGGTTAAGCAGGTTAATTCTGATTGGCTGAATGCAATGTAACTCCACATCGCCCAGACAGGCATAAATTGAGAAGCCGAGGCTCTTTCCCCAGGTAGTTACGTTCTCTTCTCCCCCCACGATCCACATAGGTTGACTCCACGTGGCCAAGAATTGCGGGAGGTGTGGAATACTCTCAGGGGCTGGCAGTGTCCTCCGCGCGCTCATTCGCCATGGGTCATGGAGGCTTGGTATGAATCCGTGATAGCTTTTGGGGCGAGCACTACGCAACCTACCACATCCGGAAATAGTGGTTAGGTATTCGCGAGATTAGCAGACTCAGGTCTCCTTCCCCGACTCATTTGAATTGGACTTCAAGGGTCCCTCCGCAGTCCTCGCAATACATCGACGCCTCTTCGGATTCATCGCCAATCGTTGTCTTCGGTCTCTCAACTTATCACCGAGTATACCTATAACCTGCTCCTTAACACTTCCAGAAGCTCTGAGTCTCAATTGCAGGCATCCTTATGTTCTAAGATCAGTAACTGGTAGCCAGGTGTTCTATACGTGGTTGCGAGCTGCAGAAGCAATGGTAGTAACATCTCGTTGGTCGGCGCCCGTTCCGAACTGCTCTATACAAAGATGGGTCTTCGGGACGTCGTTCGACCCTCTTTCGGACAAGCCTCTGTTCATCGACCCTGAGCGCCCCGACACGCATTTTCTAACTCAAGCCGACTACCGGCTATGGTCGAAGCGGATCGCTTTGGGACTGCGGAAGGCTGGCCTGAAGCTGGGCGACCGGGTCTTGCTCTTCTCCGGCAACAATATCTTTACCCCGGTGATCTTCATGGGCATCCTGATGGCCGGCGGGAATTTCACCGGCGCGAATCCGAGTTTCGTTGCGCGTGAGCTGGCATATCAGCTGAAAGACAGCGGGGCGTCTTTCTTGATAGCTGCGGACGTCAGCATGGACATCGCATTGGAAGCTGCGGGACAGGTTGGTCTTCCTAAGGATCGCGTGTACAGCTTTGATGCGACGGCACTCGACCCGAGTCCGGGGAAGAAGAGTTCAGAGGTGCGACACTGGACCGAACTGCTCGCGCCGAAGGGGGAAGCAGCCAACTTTGACTGGGTGGAACCAGCAGACGCCCAGACGACCATTTGTTGTCTGAACTATAGCTCTGGGACGACCGGTGTTCCTAAGGGTGTGGAAATTACCCACTACAACTATGTCGCCAACGGCGTCGGCGTGATACACACCAATTCGCTTCAGCCCGACTATGAAGACTGGAGACAGCGCTCTCGGCAGCTCTGCTTCCTCCCACTGTATCACGCATTCGGGCAAACATTCTTCACTTGCAACTTTCCTAAGCTCTCGATTCCCGTCTATATAATGCCTTCTTTCAACTTCGAGAAGATGCTGCAGTATATAGAGAGATTTCGCATTAACGCGCTCTCTGCAGTCCCGCCCGTGGTGGTTGCTCTCGCCAAGAATCCGCTTTGTCGCAAATATGATCTTAGTAGCATCGAAAATATTGGGTGTGGTGCAGCCCCGCTAGGCCAGGTAAGTCTTTTCTCTCCTGTATCTAACTTCAAGGCCGGCCAAGGTCGGTTTGTGGCGTGGCCCTAGTGGGGTTCAGATCATCCGAGCCCCTTTCCCCAGTGCACGATCTCCCGTGGAATTGTTGGGATAGTAGAGTAACCACGTACATAATGTACTAACCTTAATGTGCCGTGCAGGAGATAAGCGATGAGGTCGTTAAGCTTTGGCCGGCTGGTGCTGTTGCGGTGCGTCAGGGCTGGGGGATGACGGAACTGACGTGCACGGCCACGGGATGGGACCCCAACACAATCTCGAAGCCGGGATCCGTGGGCGAGCTATCGACAAACTGCAAGGCGCGCATCATGAAGGTGGACGGCTCGGGCGAGATCATGACTGCAAACGAGCCCGGGGAGCTCTGGATATCAGGACCAACGCTCATGAGGGGCTACTGGAACAAACCGGAGGCGACGAAGGAGACGATCGCCGTCGACGCGGACGGGACGCGCTGGCTTAAGACCGGGGACATCGCGTATGTCGAGCGGTATGGCGACGGCGGGCTGTGGCACGTCGTCGACCGCCTCAAGGAGCTAATCAAGGTTAAGGGTAATCAGGTGGCGCCCGCCGAGCTGGAGGCGGTACTCCTGGAGAACAAGGGCGTGACGGACGTCGCGGTCGTCGGCGTCACCATCAACGGGGAGGAGGCCCCGCGGGCGTACGTCGTGCCGAACCCCGCGGTCAAGCAGTCGGAGAGGGACATCGCAAAGTGGATGGAGAGCAAGGTCGTGCGCTACAAATGGCTGCTGGGAGGCGTTAAGTTCGTGGACGCCATTCCAAAGAACCCTGTGAGTGCCTCTCCTACATTCCTCGCGACATCTTCAACAGTCTTCTCCCTACCCTACTTCTGAATGATTTCTGACAATGAATGCTTCGTTTATCTAGTCCGGCAAGATCCTTCGTAGGGCCATTCGAAACCAGGCGGCGAAGGAGGTCGGCGACAGGAAGCCCAGTGCCTCTAAGTTGGCTTGAAGTCTGATGGTCGGCATAGGTTACATAACTGCATAAGATGTGCCGGTTCGGTACAGATATGTTTTACTTCTTGCGCCAATCGGGCATAGCGATGGGCACCGTGCGAGTGGTGGTTCTGGAATATATAGAAGTTGTTACTCGCAAAAGAAAAAAGGGGGGGTGCCCTCATGCTTGACTTGACTTTTTAAGATGGAAGGCCGTAGCGTGATCACACCTAAATGCGTCGCCGACAAAAGGTTTGAACCAAATTGTACACTTCGACTGCATTCGCCGACGTAATATAGTTCAGACTGTCGGTTGTAAATGGTGCTATTATGACTGATCGTATGCGAATATGGTTTAGGTCTCACCGAACTGTGAGTTTTAACACTCATTTCTATGTTTAAGCTAGAAGGTTTAAATCTCTCAAGCCTCCTCATCAGTGCCACAAGTCTAAGTGGTACACAAGTATTTCCTTCCTCTAATACCCCCAGAACTGGGAGGTACATGCTAAATGAGTCTTTCCTCAGCAGTTACTAACCAGACTGTCTCCTGAGTCTTGATCTTCCCAGAGTTAACGTAGTTGTTTAAATAATTATACATGTCTGAAATTTCAGAAAGGCGCGATAGAACCATGCATGTATCTGACCTGCCTACATAAATGATGGCCTTGTTTCCGCTTCCAAATATCTCAAGTATGCTTTCCATTGTGAGTCCAGGAGCGGGCATACTAAACTCTACACCGTGCAGGTACACACACCGCTAAGCTTTTACCATCCTCTCAATAGAGTCTAACAGAGTTTCAAAACCAGTAAAAGTTTCAAAGGCCACCATGCTGGAGCATAAATATCGGTAGACGCTGCCTATCACCCCAGCGACTTCTTTTTCCCCGTCTAACCCCTCCCAGAGAACTTCTCTCACAGTAGATCCTCGACGGCCTGCTTGCCGTCTGTTACTACCCACAGCACCGTTGACGAGCAAAATGTGTGCTGCGAGGAAACTCATCGGCGTGTGCCTCATCGGCCTCGCGGTCGCCTCGCCCATAGCCGTCCCCTCGGCTGCTGCTCCGCGGGAGACTGAAGATGGTATCACCGAGTGGCCCCATTTTAACCCCGTAGACATAACCCCCACGATCAAACCCAAACCCACAAGTCAACCAAGAGCCGCACGCAGCCTCGACTGTGGATTCCCGCCGTGGCGGCCTTGCTTGGGGCTGGAGGACGAGATTCGCCATCGTCTTGACGATGCCAACCTCCTCCCCTCCAGGGTAGCGGACGACCTCGAATGGCCCTTGGTCCGCCCCGGGAGCCAGACGCCGCACATAATTCCGCCCAAGGTTCCTCGTCCGCCCGCGGGCCACTACGAGGACGAGAAAGAAGACGGCAGCGACCCGAAGGCACCCAGAGTTAAGCGCGACGTGGCAGGCGCCGAGGCGGAAGCCTGGGTGACGGGACTCCACGACTTCGAGGATGACGACGGCCCCTTGCCCGCTGTCACCAGGGTCACCGTCATGACCACGGTCCCGACCACGACCACGGTTTCTCCCAAGAAAAGTGCTGCTTCTATGCCCACAGACCCCGTCACAGTTCCGGCTCAGGTCACCGTCACAACCTCGATCAGGGTCACTGTCATAAGCACAGTCCCGACCACGGTCTCGAAGTGGGTTCCCGTCATCCCCGTCACTACATCGACGCTTGTCCCTGTCGTAACCTCGACGGGGGTCAACAGCACAACCTTGACCGCGATCCCGACCACGATCTCAACCACGGTCCGGACCACGATCTCGAAGTGGATCCCAACCACATTCTCGACCTGGTTCCTGACCACATCCGGCACAGTCTCAACATTGGTAGGGGACGCCTCGGAGTGGCCGGGCACGTATACGAAACCCCACGTCAAGGCGACACCCCTGGAAGTTCCTAGGCCCAGCTACAAAGACAAGAACTCCGACGCAACCGGCTCGATAGAGGACCCCACGGCAAAGTTCCCGGGCACGTACACACACTCCTTCAGGTCAACAGTCACCTCCACGACCCACTCCACCGTCACGAAGCCCGCTCACAACGTCGAGGAATCGGCCTACGTCTCGATCCCCCCGAGCCCGCCGTCGGCGGTGACGTCTGGGCGGACTAAGGCCGCCCCCGAGGACAAGGTCCACGACCAGCACGTCGACAGCGACGACGACAGCGTCCGGCTGCGGCCGCTCGAGGCGCGCGATCTCGAGCCCAAGGAACGCCCGGGCTGGCCGCTCGTGGTGCCGACTAAGGCGTCTGGCCAATCGAAGAAGATAATATCATACGAGACCATGATGGCGGCCGTCACGGACATGGCGCGCGATCTCGAGCCCAAGGAACGCCCGGGCTGGCCGCTCGTGGTGCCAACTAAGGCGTCCGGCCAATCGAAAAAGGTAATATCATACGAGACCATGATAGCGGCCGTCACGGACTTGGCGCGCCCGTAGCCGACGCCCGCCACCGACCGGCAAGACGGCCGGGCCGCGTCGCGCGGGTGGCTGAGGGTCCGCTTTGGGCGGGACCATCGTGATGAGAGTCCTTGGTTGATTCTCCTTTATTTACGCATTCTCTCGTTCACTCTACACGCTCTCTCATGCAGTTTCGTATGCGGCCGCTTCAGCAGGGAGTTGACTTGGGGGTTGGGACTTTCCCCTCTTTATAATACTGGCCTACCTATCGCTAGATAATTCAATTCGCTCTTTTTAAATGACAGCCCCTATGCCTGTCCGCGATAGAGTGATCACTGGGAATTCATAAGGCACGGTAGACCGCCTAGTACCTTTTGTAGTGGGACATTCTCAAGTGAAGCCCCATTTTCGCGCGTAGAGCGCCTGATATTGAAATTGAATATGATCCATGGCGAACATCCCAAGCGATTCCGTTTGGTGTTTTCAAGAGGCCTACATGTTCTTGCCCCGAGTATCTTGGGTCCGGTCGTGCCTGGAAGACGAATGAATGTCTTGTAGCTGCGCATTATCTTAGCGGGCATTGTATGTCCAACTATCTACGATAACGCAGAGATACGATTGCTGGTGAGATAAGGAGTCTTTCTCTCCCAACGATTATGTCAAGTGACCGGCGGAGTTCCCATCTTCCCCTCTAAGGGACGTTGAGTGTAAGATGCTGCATTGGAGATTCCGGCCCGCTAGCACGGCTTACTCGCGGCTAATATACTTATACGTCGCAGCATGAAACCGATCCCAGGCGCAGCGGTCCACCCGCGTCGGCGCCGGCGCGTCCGCGACCTTGCGGCCCTCGAAGCGGCCATCGCCGCCGACGAACTCGAGGTTCATCTGGCCGCGGAAGCGTGCGAGCCGGCCGTCGGGGAACTCGATGCAGCCCGTGTGGTTCATGTCGATGTCCGTCTGCAGGTGGCTCTCGCCAGTCACACGGCCATTCCACATGAGCCAGAAACGACGGGGATTTTGGGCCGGCGCGGTGTCCGATTTCCGCTTCCTCTTTCTGGTTGTTTCTGTTGCTGCTGTTGATGTTGTAGCGTCGTCCTTGTCACGCAAAGAGTCCCAGTCCCAGTCCCCCACCCGGCTGCGCAAGTGATCGACCGCGTTGCGGTGCCTCACGAGCAGGGCCCGGTCGGCCGACAGCAGCATGACGCCTTCGAGGACCCGGAACCGGAACCAGGCCTCGTAAACGCCGGGTTTACGCGGACACGGCCGCACGTCAAGCACCATGTCGTCCTCCGGGCTGTCCCACTGCTCCTCGATGCTGGGACAGGTGACTACGTACGAGCCCGTGATGTCGAACTCGCGGCGCCCGGGGTCCGCATCCAGCGTCCGGAGGTAGGCGGCGTGCCCGCTATCCGCCTCGTCCTCTTTTAGCTGCGCCTCCCTCGACAGCGCCCTTTCCCTCTCCCTCGCCACCTCCTCGCGCTTCTGCCCCTCCCATTGCGTGGCACGCGGAGCGATGGCCTCCTCGGACCAGGCGATGAGCAGGGCGCGGAACGTCTTCTTGCCCTCACCACCACCGCCACCATCGTCGACGTCGACGGACAGGTCCTCGAGCAGGAGACCGTCGACCTTACGAACGGTGTCCTTGAGTTCTTCCTCCCGCCGCAGGGGTAGGGCGCCGGCTGCGAGGCAGACGACGGGCAGGTCGGGCAGCAGCAGCGGCAGCTTGGAGCGGTCCGGGCGTCCGGCCGCGTCGAGGAAGTACTTGCGCATGAACAGGCCGACGTCGAAGTTGGCCTCGGCCTCCGGGAGGCCGAGGCCGTGGAAGTGCTGTTGGAGGGCCTGGGCGTCGCCTAAGCGGCCTTCCTTTTCACTTTTCTTGGGCTTCGCAACCGCACGCGCGGCCGCTGCCCTCTTATTTTTCGTTGAATCTGTTGAAGCCTTGGTTGAAGTCCTTGTTGAGGCTCTCGTTGGTGTCCTCGGCGTAGTCCCCGTTGCAGCTCTCGCCGAAGCTCCTGTCGCAGCCCTCGTTGAAACCCTCGGGGTAGTGCTCGTTGAAGTCCGCGTAGAAGCTCTCGCTGTCGTCGTCGTTGCCGTCGCGGCGGGCGACTCCAGTGTCGCCCCTGCGGACCTTCTTCTGGTTGTGGGGGCCATTGCAAGTGGTAGCGCAACTGTTTACGCAAATTTTCTTAGAGCTCTAACAATGGATTTTATCCAAGGCAGGAAGCATTTACCCTATATGCAAGGATAGTTCATGTAAGTCAGCTAGTTACTCTGTATATGCTTCAACCACATTTTATGGCTATGAAACCTGGTGTAGCGCGACGTTGCGGATACCGGACGCGTTTTTTTTATTTAAGTAACGCGGCCCCACTTGGAGTGCCCATCTTTCGGACCAATACTCTCCACAGTTCAAATTCACGATACGTCATCTTGGATATACCAATCTCAAAATGGATATGAAAGTTGGAGCATTCTGCGAAATGTTCTTAGTAAATTTGAAGTTGATTTAGAAGCGAAAATCAGAATCCAGACACTAGTCACACATTGCATCGTCGGGAACTAAGGATAACTTTCTCAGGTAGTCAATTCATGGACCATCCTTTATGTCGGCTGGCTGTAGGAGAGCCGCCCATTATACAGTTTGATGCGGACCATAGATGACGATTCGCCCCATCCGTCCATCCGTCCCGACCATCATTCCATTTCATTTTCGTCTTAACCATAGGAGCCATTTGAGAGGTAATGCATTCGCTTCCTCCGTGAACCAAAATGACGCCGTCATATCCTTGCGATCCTTTCTATCATCTATTTCCCCGTTGCTTATGCAGACAAGGGCCGACGAGACCACTGTCGCACTTTTATCTCGCACGGGCGTCCTTGGGTGGGTTCTCGAGGTCGTCCTTGCCCTGACGACCGATGCCGCTCATGTCGGTCTCGGCGCTGCCCTTGGGGGCGGGCTCCCGCAGCCCCGCGGTGGAACCGGCGCCGGTCGAGATGTCGCTCTGCACGCCGCCGGAGCCGACGTTGACCTTGGTCGCGTCGGCCGACTGCCAGTCCGACGCCACGGGCGGCTGGTCGGGGAGAGGCAGGTTCTGCCGCGTCTGCTCGATCTCGTTCTCCTTGGCCGGGGTCATCTTCGTCTCGGCGACCTTGGGCGCTTGGCTGACCATTGCTGTAGGGGGGACGATTGCGGTCAGCTCGAGTGCTCGTATGTATAGGAAGGAACGGTAGCTTCGGTGTTGGGGTTGGTGAAGGCGGCACGTGCTAGAACGCCGGAGTCATGTGACTGGTAGGTAGGTATGCACTTACTGATTGGTGTCTGGTGTAGAGGTTCTGAAGAGTTGTAGATGTATGTGTGTTTGTTGTAGGTCTTAATTGAGAGTGTCGCGCGTTCTTTTGATCGGCGTCTAAGTATCCTCCGTCTAGAAGTATTCTCTTGATGGTGAAGATAGGAAGAGTAACTGCTGGTTAGCCGGCGTCCAATAGGTTTAAGTAATACCCTGGCATCGTCAAATCGAAGAGGTGGTGGATCTCCCGGCTGTATTATTGACGTCATGGCAAGTGACGTCAGAGCTCTTTGCTCATGTGTCGATTCGCATGCGTCAGGGTCCCATTTTCAAGATGGGCATCGAAGAATAAGCCCACCACTAGCCCTACCGAATGTGCACTATGAACCCCCTCCTGTTACCCGCAAGGCTGACGGAAATCAGCCCATTGATGCAGAAAAGGGGGCGTTAGACGAATGGATATTCGGCCGGATGGTCCCTGACACGATGCGCATGCAGGTCATTGGTTGCATTGAGATCGGCCCTGGGCTGCTAGCAGGCACGATGCAAGTTGGTGTGGTCACGAGCTGTCTCGAGCCGGTAACCAAGTTGCTAAGAACTGGCGATTCTTACGACTCCTGAATTCTCAAGGTGGACGACCTATGTCATGCCGTTGGTATCTCTTATGGTTTACTACTAAGGTATCTATCGGACGGAACACGCGCCATCGAAACGCCTGAACACCACAGCTTCACAGCTCGTCGCCGTTCACAAACCCTTCACACAACAAGGAGCTTTCTAGCCAACCCTCTTATCCGTCTCTGCTGATGTTGCCTTCTCCCCCTCGTCTGGGTTCAGGTAGTTCGCATCCTCCGCCGCTTCATACTCCGCTATCAAATCTGTCACAACTTCCCTGGCCTCGTCAAACTCGTTCAGGGTCTGAGAGAATGGGGTCGTCTTCTTGTATGCCTCTATGAACGCATTCCGCTTTCTCATGCCGTCGTATTGTCTGACGATACGCTTGAAGAGCTGCAATATGTGCGGTTAGCAAAGTCAACGGCTCACTGCTATGTTGGCTGAGGCGGGCTCACAGTCGCAATGCTGGTATGGTTGGCCAGCATCAAGCCACTAACGCGGTGGCTCATGGGAATGTATGGGCTGCGTTTCGTCAGGGCAACCTGGATACTCGCCGGACCCCATGGTATGAAGGTTGCCAGTCTTCGCTCCCGAATACGTAACAGACTCTTATGGACATCAGTCGGATCAACCTCGCCCTGTATCACATTCAGGATCGAGATGTAGCAACTCTTCTTCCCCGGTACTGTAGAAACCATGCGGTTCTTTGGCTGCAGTAAACGTCTCATAACGTCGAGGACCGTAGTCTTCCGAACCGTCTTGGCCTGCTCCACTTGATCGCCCGTGAATGGAGTATATGCCGTCATTAAGAAATGGCACCGTGGCGTCGGTATTAGTGAGGCTAAGATGCTGACAAGGTCATTGTGCATGTAGCCAGGGTATCGCAATGTCGTGGTACTCGCCGACATGACGGTCGATACCAGTTGATTCGTTTGTTGAAATGAGGGTTCTTGCACATGTAGTCGATCGGCCGCGATGTGAGATAAAGCTCCATTATCAAGGACGACGACCGAATCAGCATTTTGTGTCAATCGCCTCATGGATAGGAGGCTGTTATATGGGTGGACAACGACATCACCCGAGTTTGTCGTATCGGGGAAGACTGAGTATGTCTGGATGATCTTTTTCGGGAATCGGTCGTTCATTCGTTCGAGCAGAAACGAGCCGAGACCAGAGCCTGTACCGCCAGCGATAGAATGGAGCAGCATGAAACCCTGCCATATTCGACAATCAGCCCTAGCTTCTCGATCATTCTGGCCCCTGATCCTTACCTCCAGAGAATCACTACCGTCTGCTTCTCGTTCTATCATCTCCATAATCTCCTCGTGCACGAGCTCTCCGGTCTGGTATCCATCACCCCAGTTATTTCCAGCGCCGGTACCACTCTTTCCCACGTAGAAATTTTCGGGGTTGTAGATATTCTTATAGGGACCCGTCTGTATGCCGTTGATGACGCGAGGCTCCAGGTCTATCAGAATGGCTCGGGGGATGTACCGGGTGTCGTCGCTCTGATAGTAGAAAACGTCCTTCCGGTCACCGCCTTCGGTTGCGAAGTCCTCCAGGTTGCCATCTTGGTTGATCCCATGTTCCTGGCAGAGCTGCTGCCAGAACTGGCTGCCAACTGATCCTTGTCAGTAACCCCCTTCAACCAAGGGTCAAACAACTGCTTGAGGCTGCAGTTGGCAGGGTGGAGGATAGTACTGACTGCTATTGCCGCATTGACCGGCTTGGATCGTAATGATTTCTCTAATTACACCCCATTAGATGAGATGATGCAAAGACAGCTTGTATTCTTGCGACAGGATCCCCTTACTTACCTAGGCATTATGGCGACATCTGAAAAGACAACTAGCGAGTCCTCACCTTCTCGGTAAAATTGCGACTCTTATGTACTTAAACCGATTACCATTCGATCTGGAAAAGCTATCAACAGCCTTATCGTGATATGATATTTTACGCGTACCGCGATTCACTCAAATTAGGGCCAAGGTAACTTGATCTTTTGGCGGGGTTGGACTAACGACTCACTCTGGAAAGAAATAACGGATAGTGTCATAAACCTCTTATAGCCACCAAACTCCCTGTAATGCATACATAAGAATCCGGAAATTGAATCTCCCATGGTGTTTGATATGGCATCCCCTGCGACTGCTCCTTTCTATTCAAACAGCGCCAACAACATGACAACTTCATATGATGACATAAATGTATTGTTTTCACAGTCGCATCTCCCTCGTCAGCAATTCCGTTTCGGCCTTTTTGCCAAATTCGATCCATACTGGGCGTGGCGTAAGTATCGGTTAAAAACGAAATGTCGCTTCAAGCAGTTGAAGCTTGTGCCTGGGAAACCAGCGCACAGAGGCATTTATTTAGCTAATAGCCTCTTGAAATCCCGGGTGGCTGTCTGTTCGCGCGAAATCTTGGAATATCCTTGGGGAGCTGTGTGTTGATGAAGAGGCCATGAACCCGACCTCTGTTCTCATGACAAACGATGGCGTCTGTTTGCAATGACCTCATCGTCTTCACTGCCGGAACGAGGTCGCATTTATGGAGACAGGGCAGAACCTGCCGCGATGTTTTCCACAATTCTCTTCGCCAGGGATTCCCCCATTCGCATCCAACCCGCCGGTTCCGGGGCAAGGCCTTCTGGAGCCCCAGACTCAAGGCGGTTGTGCTGTTGTTCGGTGGGAGAATGTTTCATGAACCTAAATAAAGTTAGCAACCGTTACATTCGACTCGAGCCCGGCTTATCTGCGGTCACAGCCTGCATTGTGGCCACAGCATTTTGCATCGTCGGGTTGGACGGCTGAAGCCGAGGAAGCCCCCCATTTCAGAAAAGCTTCGTGTGTCATTGTGCACCAGTTGAAACCTGGAGCTCATCTGGAGGGGATGCTATGCGCAACATATTTTGATGCCGCGCGAATCACATATCTCAACGCCTCCTCATCACAGTGACAAGCCAGCTCCATGCGCGTCCCCGTCTTACTTACATTAGCCAGTTAAAGGGGGAAATATATCCATCTATCTGGCGCCAAGTATATATACATAGACACACAATATTAGCCCCCTCTCCTTGCTTCATCCGTCACCTGTCCTTCCTTCTCTACCTGCCCGTTTCCGAGTCAGCGTATCTGTCCGGTCAGGAAGACCGGGGGACGACGACGATCATGTACACTTCAGATAACTAACTACCTAATTCGTATCTTCGTGGCATCGCCCTAACTTCACTAGTTCGATTATTACTTCCCTAAGCATCCGTTCTATCGGCTCCATTCTTGGGGTACATCGCTCAGAGCCCTGTGTGCACTTACCTAGCGTCGAATATGCTTCCCATTGTACTTTTATGATATCTATTCCACCTTACGTATCTGTATTCTTATACCGTCTCGTCTATTCGTTTCTAATTTCGGATTAAACACCATAACTCGCTGGTTATGGTTGATTCCTTCATCGAATTTCATGCGATCCTCTTCCTGTCCCGATCCAATCAGAGCGGTGCTGGCAGGTGAAAGTCCGAATAAGGGAATGCGCTAAACCCCAGGGAAAACTGGCTGGGTCGATGGTGCAGATAAGATTAATCAATCAATATTGAGAATGGCGTTCCAGCTGCATAATGGGATGGGCTCTGCCTTCTTCACCACCAACACTTGGGGAAATTCCGGCAGCAAATCGCGACCAGGCACAAGTTCCGGAGAGCAGCGGGATTCTCAAACCCAAACCCAAACCCAAACCCAGACCCAGGCCCAGACCCAGACACAAGCACAGGCACAAGCACAGACGCAGAAGCAGACCAACGTTTTGACCAAAGACCGGGATCGCAGACCCTCGTTCGGGCGCAAGGCATCTTTCTCATCTCCGAAGGCGAGGCGGCGCGCGAGCTCATCGGCCTCCAATGGGACAGCCCACATAAGGACGGACGCATCCGCACCCCCTGCCATCCCAGATTTTGCGCTTGCCGCCGCGGCAAAATCATCGAGAGATACCGAAGCCGTACTGACTCCGACAAGTACTACCCTAACGGATCCGCTCGCCAAGGCTACGAGTGGCCGTACCGCACCCGCGCCAGCGACAGCCATGAACGGCCTTAGTGCCGCCGCGACCTCTCCGCCCACAATACCAACCGGGCAGGGGAGTTCGGCGGAGGCCGCCATTGCGGTCCATCAGCACATACATGAGCTCGCAAATAAGAGAATATCGACGTTAGACTACTTGCGCAAAGCGTATGTCACTCATAACCCGTGCAGCCCTGGTCGGGTCAACCGCCACGTTCCTCTCCCCTCGCCCTATATGGGAACTACGCGCTAATCATACATATCTTTACAGTCATGAGGGTCGGATATACTGGTTCAACACCCTCCTCTTCGACAAGCCCGACCTCGCGCGCATGCCGTACTTCGACAACCGGAAGCTCGCCCGGCGTGCCACGAACTACCTCCTGCTGGGCCTCTCGCTGCCCCCGGTCATGGACCTCAACTCGTCGACGCCGCTCGAGTTGCTGCGCTCCCTCAACACGCTCCTCACAGAATTCGAGTCTTACCAGCAGATACACACGGAGAACGGCACCAGCACGAGCACGCTGTCGCGCGCGCGACTACCACAGATGTTCCGCCGCGGCCCCGGGGGGAAAGGCCGACGCCAGTCCGGGGCCGGAGTCGCAGGCGACACAGGGCTCTCGGGCACGGGGTACGGGGAGGGAGGGCCAGACGACACCAGCAACCACCACCACCACCACCACCACGCGGGCAGCGGCAGCGGCAACGGCGGCGGTGGCGGCACGGGCGGGGGGCAGCAACAGCAACAGAACCAGCAGCACAGCGTGATCAGCTTCGGCCTGGGGGCCGAGGGCGGCGACCTCTTGCCGGGGGAGGAGTACACACACCTGCTGACGCCGAACTTGCCGTTCGACCCGGACTTCTTCGAGACGTTCGCGACGCTCTGCGACGTGCTCATCGACTGCTACGCGCGGCTTATGACCCTGCTGCCCTCGCCGCGCGACTGCGCCATGCAGCCGGGCGTCGCCGAGCTCTTTGCCAAGGCCGATGCCAAGGTCCGTAAGCTGCTCGTCCAGGGTGTCGTTCGCGAGTTCGAGGACGCCAGCCGCGCCGGCGTCAGGACCGAGATCACGAGCGTCGGCAAGGTCGTGCTCGGTGGGCTTATGTGACGTGGTGTGATGTGACGATGGATGTGATTGTTGCGGACAGATAAGAATGCTACCCGCAGATTTTCTCGACAATGAATGAATGGGATGGGTGAATGGATGGGCACATGTGCGTGTGCTCGGGTTGACGATACGGGTACGTATTCATATATAAATTGGCTAGGGGTCAGCCCCGAGTAAGGCTTCGTAGCCGGTGTTCAGGTTTGGTTGGTTTGGAATCGAGATACCATCGTTGTACGCAAAGCATAATGTATTTGAAAAAAAAGATCCGAGGCCTACTCGGAGTAATCACCCTACCACAGTCTGGTATAACCTGGTGGACTGGCTGGACGTCTACAGCACTCCTGCTTTGCAAACAGACTATCCTTCTTTGACTGGTCAGATACGCTTCAAATACACATATTGTGGTTCGGCCAGCTTCTCCTGGGTCCTGCCAATTGTTACATTCGTCCTCATTCATTCCCAACATGGTATTCCCATTCTAAAGCAGTCACGATAACAGTCATCGGCCACGGATCTAGCATCTAACGCAATTCGGTACGTGGAAAAGTTCAGGTGGGAAAGGTAAGCAAAAAGTGTAGAAGGGGGATGTTCATCAGATACCATAACGCATTTGAAGGTCATCAATGGGCTAGAAGCCTCAGTGCTTGACTCTAATATTGGATATCATCACCTGAACTCATGGTGCCCCAGGACCCACGTAGAGGCGACCCTGTGGATTAGGAGCAAAATCATCATCATAAACAGATGGACGGAAGGGGAACTTCCCGTGAGAAGTCCAGAGTTTGAAAAGGTGCCCATCCCATCCATCGTCTGACGGAAACAGCCCCACCACGCAAGGAAAGGTATAGAAAAGGTGACGAACCCCCTCGCACCAAGAATAAGCCCCATCGAGTAACCCCGACCCATACACCCCGAAGAGCGCAGGGCCGAGGCAATCGCATAACTATCAATCTCGACGAAAATCAGCTCCAAGCGCCCTTGAAGCCCAGCGCTGCCACCGTCCAGCGTTCCCCCGTCCATCGAACCGCACCCTCCGAAACCTACCGGACACCGACTCCCGGCACCGAGCGCGGACTCATATCTTCGCCCATGGGGTCTCGGGCCGGTCGTCGGGCCAGCAGATAACGGAAAGCAGGGTAAGATACAGGCGCGAGGGGGGCAGACGGAGACAGCGAAGGACGGGCGCGGAGTATGTGAGCCGCGGTGCTTCTATGGCGGCGCGTTTCCGCTCTCGCTTCTTGCCACCCCGCGAGGGAGGAAGCAGAAGGGCGTCCGGGGACTTTCTCCCAAAGCTCTAGATTGTTCGCAACCCTACGGATAGGGCCGCGGAGACGTCCCGACCACCGAGGTGGGAAGGGCGTCTCTGTGCGTAGCTTCGATCGCGATTTATTGGGCGAGAGGGTTGTGAAAAGAAAGAAAAGGGAAGAGATTTCTAGTTTAGACGATTCTTGTTTTTAAAGCTCCGAGCTACCAAAATAAAGAGTGGGACTGGCTGATCATAAAACGGCAAGTGGCAGCCTGGTTTGACAGATGGCTCCTGCTATCTACCCTGGGTAACAGTTTCCATCAACGCATAAGGCAGGAGCTTGTTGTGGATTGATTGGATGTTGGTTGCGCCTGCCGCTTCTAAAGCCAAATCGCGTCACAAGAAACTTTGATTCCAGCCCGCTCCGTCTCGACCGATTCTCAATATATTAAGGAACGCGGTTCGCAGGTTAAATCTCTGCAACGCCCAATTACAGATTAGAAGTACTCCGAACACCTAAACTTTCGTCGGCACCAAATTTCTTTGCAACTTTACGTGTATGGCGTTTATTTAGCTGCGAACTGGGAAGGAAAGAAGCTTCTTTGCCCGGTTCCCAAACTCAGCCAGACAACTTTTATTTACTTCCTTTCCTACCTGTCGTCCATCCCTCCCTGCCTTCATTCCTCCCACATCCGACGACATTTCCGATCATCCGATTGACTGGTGAATCTACAACATGTCAGGTCTTTTCGGCACCGCCTCGGCGAGCGCCACTAGTAATACGGTCGGCGATCTGTCCAAAGATGTCGCCATCTTGAATCCTCCCGACGACACCGCCTCCGACCTCGCCTTCTCAAGCGCCAGAGATTTCCTAGCCGTGTCAAGTTGGGACAAAAAGGTCCGCATCTACGAAATCTCCGCCAGCGGCCAGAGCGAAGGGAAACATCTCTACGAGCACGATGCTCCGGTTTTGAGCGTCGACTGGTCCAAGGTAAGTCAGACGAGGTCTGCAACCACAACTGGCTCCGGGATTCTAATAGACTCTTCAGGATGGCAGCAAGGTTGTGTCTGCCGGAGCCGACAAGCAGGCCAAGGTATGCGACCTCCAGACAGGCCAGACTGCCCAGGTAGCCGCCCACGACCAGACGATCAAGTGCGCCAAGTTCTTCGAGCTCCCCAATGCGGGCGCCCCAATGCTGGTGACGGGCTCGTGGGATAAGACCATCAAGTACTGGGATCTGAGGTCCAGCAATCCCGTCGGTTCCGTTACCTGCCAAGAGCGTGTCTACACCATGGACGTGCGTAATAGTCTACTCGTTATCGGTACAGCCGATCGGTACATCAACGTCGTAAATCTCGCCGATCCCATGAAGTTCTACAAGACCCTGCAGAGCCCGCTTAAGTGGCAAACACGCGTAGTGAGCTGCTTCACCGACTCGTCAGGTTTTGCAATTGGCAGTATCGAGGGACGTTGCGCTATTCAGTACGTCGAGGATAAAGATGCAGGGTAAGCTACCAACTAGCTCCAATCATCCCCAAATTCACCAGACTTCATCGTCACTAACACCGCTGATGAAACATAGCTCCAACTTCTCGTTTAAGTGCCACCGGGACCCACCCACCGGCAATACCACCCAGGTCTATGCGGTGAACGATATCTCGTTCCACCCGCAGCACGGGACGTTCAGCACGGCCGGTAGCGACGGCACGTTCCACTTCTGGGACAAGGACGCGAAACACCGGCTCAAGGGATACCCGGCCGTAGGCGGCAGCATCACGGCCACCACCTTCAACGCCAGCGGCACCATCTTCGCCTACGCCGTCGGCTACGACTGGAGCAAGGGTTTCTCGGCGAACAACCCGAACTATCCCAACAAGGTCATGCTCCACCCCGTCCAGGGCGAGGAGTGCAAGCCCAGGCCGAGTGTGAAGAAGCGGTAGGGAGACAACCCGTGACCTATCGATGCTGGGTTCAACTATTGCGGACCCAGAAGAGACCGCAGAAAGAAGTAGCTAAGCGATTAAATAACGTGAGTCACTGCGTGGCAAGGAGCTAGCTGTGAGGCGGGCACCCCAAACAAGGTCGGGGGAGCACTGAGGTAGAAGATGACACGATTCGTAATGGTACGTAGATCTCTCGCAGATACCAAGCACACCTGAGGACCAGCGACCCGTGTTGAGGATTGTAAGAAAATAGCGCGTTAGGAAGGAGGCGTCGAGGAACGAGCCGCGTGGGAATGCGTTTGATGGCATTTCACCTCCCGACGCGGAAGGACCGGACTGGGGCCGCTAGCTGAGTTGGGAATGAGATACCAGATTCTTAGGTAGTTTAATAAAATGTAACCGACACGTCACGGCGACTTTTGAGAGTTTACTAGTAGGGAGCCGCCTGCGGCTGGTCACGATCTGATGTGCCCCTGAAAAGCAACCATTCAAGGGTGTGATAACAGGATATGCTACGGGGACACTGAAACCGACCTTCTGCGTCTTACTCCCTCAATCCGCCACAGCGCATGGTTTGCAGTCCGCTAAATCGAGGATCCCACGATGCCTCTTGAATTTCATCTTAGTTTTGGAAGAGGGAAGCAATAGATATCCTGCAGAATTCGCAGATGGGCGGTATGCTATGGAGGAAACTCCACTCCGTCTCACTTGGATTTCTTTGGCATCACGGTCGCCGGTACTATATATAAGTGTAGCAATGATTTATCTCTGGCTAGGTGGGAACGCTTCACGACATGCAGCAGCGTCGCGTCCGCAGATATTTACCAGGATCACTTTGAGTTTTGTGGCCGTTGGTATGAACTGTAGCCCCCTCTATAGAGGCCGGTAAGGTTGAGTCTTGTCCTACAAGACATTTTGGCTCTTTAATGGCTGGATCAAGATTAGGAGCCTATGGGATGGTTGCGGCCCCAGGCGCCTTGTAATGTTTCAATCTTGAGGACGGATGCGAGGAGCTTCCACTAGGCACCTATAACATATTACAGGTACGGAGCAGTTTTTAAGTTGACGGTCGAGCATGGGGAGACATGAGAACTAAATTCGAAAATAGCTACCATGACTTTCGAACATATCGTAATATACCTTTTCATAGCATTCGACCCGCGTGCGAATAAAAGAGCCCGAACAACAGAAGCACAGAAACTAGAAATAGTGCACAGGAAAGGACGGAAAACCCCGGAAGCTCCCCTGTTACTCCAAGACCCTATGACATAAATTATCACATCTCCCGTCTCTCGCTAGCCGAGGCCGACGGACGCACCCGCTCGTTCAAGTAACTCCGTCTCACCTAATCCTACACCGGTACAGCACCACCACCATCCTCCACCGTCCGAGGGCGAGAGCGCCTGGCCAGCTTCCTCGACTGCCTCCCGAACCACACCCCAAAGCCGTGCAGCGAGCACGCCACCACGCTGGCCTCCAGCGTGCTGACCGTCCGCCCCAGCGCGGCGGTCCTCTCGTGCAGCTCGGCGCTCCGGCCCCGTTCTACCTCAAGCTCGGTCCTGGACTCCTCGAGTCCCGCTGCGAGGCGCGAGGCGTCGTCCCGCGCGGCGTTTCGTTCGAGGGTCGTGCTCTTTAGGTTATTCAGTGCGGCGTCGCGGTCGGCGCGGAGCTTTCCGTTTTCTAAGCGGAGGGAGTCTATGTCGTTCGAGAGGCTATCGAGCGCCGTCTGTTGCGTGTCGAACTTGTCGGCGACGGCTTGGCGCTCGATGCGGAGCTTTCCGTCTTCCGCTCGCAAAGAGTCGACGTCCGCCGAGACACGGTCTACCGCGTTTTGTTTGTCCTCTGACCTGAGGAAGGCGGCTTTCAACTGCTCCTGGAGTGAGAGCTTGTCGTGCTGAAGATCCGTGGCGGCTTTCGAGAGACGGTCCGCCACCGTTTGACGATGCTCTAGTTCATTTTTTGCGGCTTTTAACTCATGTTGTAGCGAGGCGTTATCATGCTCGAGACCCTCGACGGCCTTCGAAAGCCGATCTACCTCCTCTTGGCGAGACATTGCATTGTCATTCGCAGCCACAAGCTGTTCATGCAAGGAGGCCCTCTCGTCCTCGAGATCCCGGACCGCGGTCTCCAGCCTCGTGATCGACTGCTGTGTAGACTCGGCATCCCTATTCGCCGCGGCCTCGCCCACCGCCTTCTCGAGCTGCTCTTTCAGGGCATCCCTCTGGCGCTCCGCCTCCGTGGCGCGCCGGCTGAGGTCCCCGTTCTCCTGCTGCGCCATGCCCAGGAGCGCGCGCAGCTGCACGTAGCCCTTCTCGGTGGACAGGAGCCTGTCCCTCGCTTCCCGAAGATCCGCCTCCAGGGCCCCCACCCGCTCCGCGCTCCGCGCCCCCGCCGTAGCCAGCGCGCGCTCGAGCTCCAGTTTGACGGAGACCACGTCCTCGGCCTCGGGCGTCGGCAGCCGCTGCTCCGACCGTGCCGTGGCGATCAGGCGGTCGTGCTGCTCGACCGCCCTCCTGGCGACGCGCGTCCACCGGCTAACGGCATCCCCCTGCTGCCGCCCGTGGTACTGGCACAGGCAGCACTGCGCGAGGCGGCGGAGCTCGTCGGCAGTGACGGCGTCCGGCTTCCGCGCCGCGAGTTGCGTCAGCAGGGAGCGCGCCGTCGCGCGCTCGTGCTCCTGGACCGTCCACCGGCACCGCGCGTCGAAGGCGCTCCGGGCGCGGCCCACGCATTGGATATCGCCACGGGAGTCGTCGTCGTCGGTGATCTGCAGCAGGTTCGCAGGGTCCCAGTATGTCTGGGCCATCGTGGCTAGCTAACACTACCACTGCTACTGCTGCTGACGCTGTAGCTCGAATAGATTAGACTAGGAGATACAAGATGCGTATAGGTCAGGTATGGTCAGAATGCCTCGAGTGATGATTGATTTATGGCAGACAGATGATTGATGTGCCCTGCAGTTCGAGGCATGTGCGGGGTGGGGGATCAATGCCTTTTCAGCTCGACGCGCCCGCGGCGCGCCTCAGTGACAGCGGGGATTTCCTCTAAGTAAGCCAATAATCTGCCTCGCGGAAAGCCCTGCATTTTCCGCTCAGCCCCAGCTGAGGCCTAACAACATGTCCTGAAACTAGTGGCTAAGCCTAATAAGACCGACATAGGAAATCCACTTGATAGAAGCATGGTCGCTTCTCGGTTCTTTTCCTATACATTGACGCCTCTTTGGGAGGCAGCCGAATCTCACATTACCGGAGTGGCTTCCGCCCTGCTGTGGATAGTGAATTGTTTCCATATAACGTGCATCTGAGGGTAGCAAGTCCGTGAGCGGCCCGTCTTGGCTCAATTGAGACAGGGGGTGGAACAGGAAAAATCACGCCAGCTCCCGGTTCTTCAACCCAGTCTCAGCCCCTGTAGGTGTTCCGGGGGTTCCTGCAGTACAAATATACGTGCTCAAATGGTTGCACTATCTTTAGGAAAATATCCCGGCCTGCTAACTGAACAGAGCCACTAAGCGCACTGTGGAACTCTTGAGGCAACTTCCGAATCGCCTCCCTTTAAAGACAGAGCCCGGTGATAGGGAATGGAGTATTGCAGGAAGCTCGGAACGACAAGGTTAAAGGTAGGGAACAACTTGCTAACGTTGCCCTACCTAAGCGAATATCCTGCTAACACTATGCCTAGCTGTTCGCAACTAAGAAATGTTTTAGCACTGGTTGTTTAGTATGACTCTAGGAGGTAAGACAGATGATGGGGGTACCATGGATTGGTATGGGCAAGAGTATAAGGTAGGCGTAGGTAAATGGGTGAGTAAACTCGAGACGCCGCAGAGCCTTGAATACGTAGAAGGTTATGGAATATATTTACTAACCTCCGATCCCACCTAATGAACTACTTAGTGTCAGTAAAAGCGTCACATTATTCAGTTTAAGGTGCTATTCTGGGTTACAAATTCACGCCTAAGGTTAAAAGCAGCCAGATATATATGACGGCTGGACTAGTTAACCAACTACTAAACTCAGTCGTACGGTTTATATTGGCAGTCATATTATGGGAATTTAAATACAAAATGCTCGGGACAAGAGGAATGTCTAGGAGAGATGAAAACTGTATGCCTGTGAGTCCTGCTGTAATAATATTGTGGACATCATCAATACATAATCACAAGATGGTATGTTTCAACTATTATGGGAGCACTGTAGATAGTAAGTATATAGGGAAAAGACATGTAGTAACCAAGGTATCTCAAAGATAATTTGTTCATGGAACTGGAAACTCACAGAAAGGAGGTTAAATCTTTGCCTCAGGCACCCTTCGCCACGGCATTAGACCCTGTTTCCCGTTAAATGGAACATAGGTCAGAACCTGTCCGTTGCTGACCATGGGATACATCATGGTCCGCATCATATGATCTCTGCTATACCACGGCAGGAGCATACGATCAATGAACCAATCCCGCCAACTATTCCATGTTACCTGGCGGACTACGGCGTAGCCGAAATCGTAGATGCGTCTTGCTTCTTTTTGACGGAATCGCTGGTAACGAGTGAAAGCTTGCTCTAATGATGCGGTATCCGGGAAAACCTCAGACGAGGAGGGCCGTTGCTGCCCGTTAGCCACGAGCCTTTGTAGTTCGCTGGCTAACAGTGCCGCCGAATGCATGCCAACATTGACACCCAAGCCGCTCATACTCGTCATCTTCACAGCAGAATCACCCAAGAGAACGACACGACCGCCTCGATGCCATGAATCCACATAACCTTCTTCCTGGTTGACCAGTCTAGCCGATTCCTTATCAGCAAGCGCCCATACCTCTTTGAATTTTAGACCAGGGGCCAAAGACACATCATGAAAAGAGGATGCGAACTCTTCCATCTGCTCTTTCGTGTATCGAACTCGCGATGACGTAGGCTCAGACAGACGCTTGTAGAGGATGAAATGCAGCATCTCGGGCGTTGTTACGAGCTGGGACCCGATTCCCGAGCCTCTGGTCTCATGAAAGATTCCGCTCTTAACTGCGAAACAGTTTGGAGCCTTTGCATATAGGCTGTGATAAGATGCAATCATAGGATTTTCTGTTGCACCAGGGGCCGCTGATTCCTTCGATAGCTTTTGCAACAGCTTCCTTGTTATGCTGTGCACACCATCGGCCCCAATCACTATTGACCCGGACTCAACGGTACCATCCGCCAGGTGGACCCGCACACCAGTTTCATGCATCTCAATATCGACTGCCTGCGCTCCCGTTCTAACTCTTGCTTTGTTATTCGGAAGGCGTTCATACAGGACCTCGAGAAGATCGCTTCGGGGGAGTGGCAACATTGAATATGCATGACTGAGTAATTAGTCGACGCCAAAGTCATCGACAGCGGCCTGGGAGACAAACTGTTGTTCAATCTTCTCCCACATGGGAAAAGACGTCATGACCCGCCCGTTAGTAAGCAAGTCCGCTTTGGAATGCATAGTGTACGATCGTCTCTTCACATCCTCGTACAATCCAAGCTGGTCAAGAAGCCGTGCTGAGTGTGGCCATAGTATGATAAGTGCACCTTGGTGCCGAACGACGGACGACTGCTGTTCAAGAAGAACGAAGTCAATGTTTGCCGCGACAAGGGCGTGGGCCATATATAATGCGGTAGGGCCGGCCCCTATGATGATGACGCGGAAGCTGGCGTCTGCCATGGTGGCAGAAGAAGGGTATTCAAAATTGCCAGACCAAACTGGACAATAATCAAAACAGATCGAAAGGTAGACGCTGAATGCAATTCAAAGTAGAGTCAGTCGTTTAGTGCTGAAAGAGAGAAATTAAGGACTTTGGATGGAATCGTGGCAGACCGTTCTGACCTTGGGGAGAATAGCCGTATTGGCAGAATGTCGGGAAGGGAGGAAAGGGCTAGAGACAAGGCTCGCGGCCTGTAGGTACACAATCATAGTACCTACTCTACACAGATACGTAACAGGGGTTAAAAAGCGGACTCTGCTGGTTCAGGAGGGATAACCTGCAGAGCTTTGGAGGGCTTGGCAGCAGTGTTCAACTACTAACAGCTAGATGTTATGACCCAACAGGCTTGGCTCCTTCCAGGACGGTCGGAACAAGACTAAAGGGCCCGCGACAATTCAAGGTCCCGTAACCGGCTTATTGGGTGTAAAGAAGCTTATAAAGGCTTAGCGTCCAAGCCATTTGAGCCAGTTAAAAGGATTAACTAATTTAAGGAGACTTGATGTAACGGCTAAGGGGTTTAACCAACTATTAAACCTAGTCGTACGGTTTATGTTAGCAGTAATCACCTTTCCTTTTATATTTTATCCGTACGTTTAAAGCTATTAATGCTTAAGCATACATCATATTTAATTTTTTAACTTTTGGCGCTTTTGGCGATTTCGTCATTAGCTAAACCAAAAACACTAAGGCTAAAATTTTGCGATCGGTAGCAACTACCAGCAATCGACGGAGATGGAAGCCCTTATTACATTACAGCAGTTAATTAAGGTTCCTAACGATATAGCTTAATATATTTAACAACCTAAGCTATTTACCTTTTTAAATTTCGTATAATCATAACGGAAAAAAAAAAAAAAAACTTATTAATATCCAGGCTTTTCCGGTAATAAACTTTATTAACGGAAAAGCCGTTAATTAACCTTAACCCGATATTACGATCTTAATTATTACCTTTCGATTTAATAAAATAAAACGATAAGTCCAAATTAAAAAATAAGTTATTAAAAACGTAATTAAATACCTGGATTTATTTATTAAAAATTATAAAGGTAATTACCAAACGGATTATAAGGTAAATATAAGATTTTTTATCGAAATGTTTAGCGGTTACCTTAATACGGCGGTTTTCTTAACCTTTAATAGAACGTTTTGCGCCTTTATACGGTTGCTAAATTTATAATTAATTAATTCGGAAACGAAAAATAAATAAATTTCTTAAGTTAATATAACCAAATCGGGATATAGCTTTAATTTAAATAACGGTACAAAAATCGTTAAATCGATTATTAAAATTAACTTTACCGTATTTTAATTTTTTAATAAAAAGGATAACAAAATTTTAATCCATTTAAACGAAAAACGGCGGGCTTATAAAAAGCAACCTTTTACGTTACGGACGGTTATATATAAAAAATTCGAAAATTTAAGGTTATAATTACCGGATATTCCGAATATTATAGTTACGAATACGGGGTAGTTTATTAAATTAATTACTAAACAAATCCGGAATATACTTTTCGAACCGGATATAAAATAACGCCTAAATAAAATTATAAACGCCGATAATATTTAAATGCCGGAATAATAATATACTTACGCGGTACCGAATATACCGCATATTTTTCCGGATTATATTAATCCGGAACGCGTTATTAATACGTAAAACGTTATTTATAATAAAGTTTACATACAAATTAAATATCGGCCCATAAATTACAAATCGTCGAGGCACGGGCCTAACCTTATAATTAACCGCGGAACCTAGATAATGTCTTTTTTAACCTTAATTAAATCCTTTAAACTTTTTAATATTAACGGATAATTTAAATTAATAATTAAAAAACCGGTAACCGAATTATATAACCCAAAATATTAAAGGTATTATATTAAAAAACGGTATTAACGGATTACGCGATATAATAACTACGGAAATAAACTAAACCAACATCCGGAAGGCGATATAACTGTTACGAGAACAGTGTTCTCGTCCCAAGGTCTTACCTTTGAGGCCTAGCGCGGGAGTGCGCTACGGCTAAAGGTCGGCCAAGGGGCTTGGCCCTTAAGTGATCTAGGTGATCTAGGTGATCTGGGACTAGATCACATAGATCACATAGATCCACGACACACTCATTGAAAGACAATTGGATATATAACGAACCGGTCTCCCATGT